>JAEANM010001364.1:0-28244 GCA_017656035.1 Myanophis thanlyinensis
CCATTTGGGGGTAAATTTAGTTGGGGCCCAATTCCCAAAATCTCTGCGCCAGCATGATTGTTGTCCGTGATAGCGTCCAACCTTCTGGGTGGACAGCCCACAGGACCCCCTCCTCATTGGCCCCAGAATTTCAGGGCAGGGTGCTCAGGACAGACCTCTCTTGGGCTGCAGGCCAGCGTGTCCCTGAAGCGTTTGCGGGAGTTCCTGTCCCATGAAGAGCTGGATCCCGACAGCGTCGTCCGAGGCAGCCTCCGGAATGGTGAGTTGAGCGTTGTCAGCAAAGGCTCGGTGTTGAGAGCCACTGCCAGATTCCCCCCACCCCTTTAAATTCAGCATTGCTCATTGGAATCCTCCAACATCTGCACCGTCACCAGAGTTCCCAGTTGGCAATGTTCGGCTTGGTTGGTGCTGTGGGGGGAGGGGGGTTGGGGGAGTCCAGAAAGGCACCCCTTGGAAAGGGCCAGGGGTCCCTACCTCTGGCAGGTACTGCCCTTGCCCACCTGCATCCTGTTCAAGGGCACCTTTCCTTTTGCGACTGGCTAGCAGGTGGCAACAGCGTCAGCGTGAAGAGCGCCTCCTTCAGCTGGTCACGGACAGAGCCCCCTGTGCTGAACAGGTAAGAGCCTGGGTGGCACCCTTGCCCCTGGTTGCTTGGGCTTTGGAATCTCCATCTGGGCCCCCAGAGATGGCCCTTGGCCTCTAACGGGCCTTGGAGGTGTCTGCCATTGCTGAGGTTCCCCCATTTTGCCCCAGCGGCCTCCCAGGGGTCAAGGCTGAATTGGCGACTCTTTTTCTTCCAGCATCAACTTGGCCATCCCGGACCCTTCCCTGGTGGCCGTGGTGGGCCAGGTTGGGTGTGGCAAATCCTCCCTGCTGTCGGCTCTTCTAGGAGAAATGGAAAAGCAGGAGGGGCACGTCTGTCTCAGGGTGCGTGGGGCAGGCGGGGTGCCCCCAGGTGGGCAGAAGAGCTCGGGGGGCTATCTGATGGTCCGGCGGAGGGAGAGGCACCAGCAGCACCACAGGCCCACCTGCCCTGACTGGAGCGGCTCCTGTCCTTGCATTGGCCATAGAGGAAGGTGTCACTTCCCTGGGGGCCATCGGTGCCGTGCTGCAGCCAAGGGAATCCTGGGGAGGGGGCAGGCAGGCGGAACCTCCTTGTTTAGGGGCTTCCTTCCCCTGATGGAAGGTGTGGGATCTCAGGGCAGCAGTACAGGGCCAGCGGGGCTGCCTGGAAGGGAAATTCAAGGGGGGGGGTCCTCCTCTCAGCAGGGCTCCGTGGCTTTCGTCCCCCAGCAAGCCTGGATCCAGAACGCAACCTTGATGGAGAACATCCTCTTTGGGCGGGAGCTGAACGAGAGGCACTACCAGCGGGTGGTCGAGGCCTGTGCTTTGCTGCCTGACCTGGAACTTTTCCCTTCGGGAGACCAGACAGAGATTGGGGAGAAGGTACTTGAGGGGGCACCGTCCCTGGGCGCCCACACCAAAGCTTAAAAGCCGCTCTGTGTGCTGCCATTTCCCTCCCACGTCCCCTCCTATGGAGCCCCTGAGCCCTCCATGGCCCTTCGGTTCCTGCCCGGCCCTGCTCTCTTTTCCGCAGGGGGTGAACCTGTCGGGCGGCCAGAAGCAGAGGGTCAGCCTGGCCCGGGCCGTCTATGCCGACACTGACATTTACCTGCTGGATGACCCCTTGTCGGCTGTGGATGCCCACGTCGGGAAGCACATTTTCGACAAAGTCATTGGGCCAAAGGGCCTCCTGAAAAACAAAGTAGGTGTGCGGGAAAGCTTGTGGGCCGACTTTTCTCACCCTCTGGGAACCTGGGGGCAGTGAGGGGGGGTCATCCCCGATCTTCTCCCCATCTCTTTGATATTAAGCTGCCCTGGTTGCCTTCAGTGGGCACAGCAAACCCGTCCATCCCCCAACCGGCCTGCTTTCGCCTCTTCCTTCCTGCCCCAGACTCGGATCCTGGTGACGCACGGGGTCAGCTACCTGCCGCTGATGGACACCATCGTAGTGCTGTCCGAAGGCAAAATATCGGAGATGGGGTCGTACCAAGAGCTGCTGAAGCAAGACCGTGCCTTCGCGGAGTTCCTGCGCACGTACGCCGGGGCAGATCACAACGCGGCTGGCGAAGGCAAGGAGCGGGCACCGGCGGATGTAGACGTAACCACTGCCCCACTACTAGTGGGTGGTCCTGTTTCGCTGCCCCATTAGCACCCTCTTGAGTTACTGAGATTGGGAAGGCCTGCGGGAAAATGTTGCTGGTGGGGGAAATCCCATCGATGGCTGATGGCCAGAGGTTTCCCCCCCCCCCATCTGTGTCTTGGTTGCTTCCTGTGGCTTTTGGGGGGAGGGGAGGGGCTGCTCGTGTGTTTACTGTCTGTGTCCTTTTCCAGTGATTATTGAATTGGGTCTTACTTATTAGAAGTAGTCTCGGATTATCTAATTGCTGGTTGCTGTGCGATGTTGTGTGGGAGTGGGTGCCCTAAGCATGCAGACCCCACGGCTGAAGGGGGGAAAGTGCCTAACTGCAACCCTGGAGGGGTTTTCAGCTTATGGTTGTTAGAAACTGAGTTGAAAAAATCTGTCTTGTTCCTAAATTGGTGTATCCAGACTTGGCAACTTTGGGGAATTCTTCAGAGTTGCCGAGAGTCTCAGAGGGAAGCCAAGAGGTCTGACACTGGTGTGGCTAGTCGTGAGGCTTTTCTTCCTCTGCTGGTCCCAAAACTACTTTGGATTGCTTCTCATTCTTGGGCAGGATTGTAAATGCTTGGTAAATCACTGCTGCTCCAACAGACCCAGCCCCGGCCTTCGTGTGTCTTGGTTTAGAAACAGCCCAGGTTTCTGCAGAGCCTTCGGGACGGGGTGTCGTTGCTCTGCTGGACAAACGGCTTCTGGCCTTGCCAGCTGGCACTGCAGAAGCAAGGCTGCTTCACCTAATACCCTGAAAACAGAGTTGCTTAATTGGGCGTTTTAAAAGCTAATATAAATCCTCTTTCCTTGATTGTGGGAAGTGGGCGGGATGAAGGGAGCCCTGGAAGTCACATGTAGCGACTGTATGGTTGGGCTGCACTTGCAGATTCTGCTCTCCTTAAACAAGCCAGCATAGCTAAAGAGGGAAGAGCCTAAACCACTTCTTTGCTCATTTTCCTCCTTTCTCTTTGGATTTATAAAAAGCATTTTGAGCAGAGGAAGGTGGAGAGAAGTTTTTAAAATTCTCATTAAAAACCAAATCATTTTTTTCCCCAAATTTTGATGGCTTGTATTCTTTGCTCAGAGAAAAAATACGTAATTGTCCAAATTCTCACCAAATTCTCATTCAGCGAGTCGATTAGAATCAACAGCTTCAGTTCTTGAATGCCTGCAGAGAGACATCCTGTACCTCCCTCCCTGTCCAGAGTAGACGACAGTCCTGGATAGGAGCCGGTTTCATAGGGAATCTCTCCTTTGCTTTGGGCATTTTGTTTCCTGCACCAACCCTCGGTCTGCCCTCTTTTTAATTCCTGCAGAGACCCCCAGACTGGTCACAAAGGAAGAGAAGCTGCTGGAGAACGGGGTCCTTGCCAGTGAAAACTCAGTCCAAGTGAGGAGGTGGGCAAGGCAAGGGGCCCCTGGGGGGCACATCCGGTTGCTTTGCTCCCAGAGACTTCGAGTTTCACCTTAGCCATTTGCTGCTCCCTTCCTTCCCTGGCATCAACAGGTGGCTCAACACCACCTGGGGCTCCCCCTTCAGTGGGCAGGGGCTTCTTCCCAGTGGCTTCTGCTGTTTTGGAGGGCAGAGTGCCCAGCCCCTGCCACGATCCCAGGCCTCTGCTGCAGTGGGGCTCTTGGATCAGAGCCAAAGAGATGCCCATGTGGTGGGGGTCTTTGGAGATTGGGGGAGTGGGACGCTTGTGGGAGCATGGGCAGAGGGCGCTGGACTGGGCAAGAGTGCTGTGCTAAGCAGCCCAGCTTCAAGCGTGGCATGTGGGCCTTGCAGGCAGCTCAGCCATTCCTCGACCTACAGCAGCGACACAGAGAACAGCCTGGCCCAGACTCAGAAGGCGCCGGACGGGAAGAACGCCTGGAAATTAACCGAAGCGGACAGCGCCCAGACGGGCAAAGTGAGGGCCCAGCCACCACCTACCCTGTGTTCCCAGTTTGCTCTCATTTAGCCCAGTAAAATTGGCTCCTCTGACCGGCAGCAGGGGGCTTTAGAGTTGGGGGATGACCATAGTCACCTCTGCCCACAAAAGAGGAGCCGTTGCCCGGACCAAAGACCCTCGGTTGGGGATGATGAGGGCTGGCCATAGGGGAGGGGGGAGGGGCCGTAGGGAGGGCTTAGAGAACTGAGAAGGAAAGTTGAGGCAGCCCTGCCTGGAGGAGGTTTGGCAGAGAGGATCTCTTTCAAGATTCAGTTAATGTACCCAAGAGCGATCCAGTGGCCCTCTTGGAATCCTGCAGGGCCTGTTCCTTGGCCTGGCTGGCCTTTATTTGGGGATTAGGTTCAGGCATTAAATGTATTCCTTTATTCAGGGAGAAAATGTTTTATCAGTATTTATGTCAACAATAACTTGGCACTCTTCTCTCCTTTAAAAAAAACCTGGCCAGCTGCTGATCACAAGCGCTTCGCAGTTGAACAAGGTCACTCGGTGTAAACAGTGACTGGCCGGCGGTTGAATTGGCTGTTTTCTTTCAGGAAAAGGCTTCCAGCTGGCCCAGGCTCCCGGCTGGAATTCGGACAGCTGGCCCCCAGCCCAGGTTCTAGTGTCAAGTTCAGGGCCTTAATTGCTGCCCGCCAAGGTCATGTCTGTTTGCCTTTTCCCACTGGGAGCCTGAAGTGGCCAGTGGCAACAGCTCGTGGCTGCCCTTGCTCTGCCCACCTGGACTCCATCTTCCTTGGCCCCGTCTCAAACATCTCCCCCGCCCCCCCTCCCAGTCAGGGACATTGGCACTCGGGTACAGGCACAGCAGATGGAAAGGGCACTGCTGTCTTCGTCTCTGATCAGCCTGCAGAGTGGGAGCCGGGAGTTGCCTCCCCGGTTGAGACGGGATCTTTTGGGGAACCCAGAAGGAGTGACGGTGGGAGCTGTGACCCCTGAGAATGACAATTATGAGGGGGGGGGGAGAGACCTGGAACCGGATCCAGGAGTAGCAGGGAAGGCCCCCCAAGCCTTCCATGAGCAGAGAAGAGGGGAGCCACTTGTTGAGGCAGCAGATCCCTGGGCTTGGGGGCCCAGAAGAGTCCTGGTGGAGTGGTGGCTCCTCTCTCTGACAGCCACCTTGTCTGTCGCAGGTGAAGACGACCGTCTACTGGGAGTACATGAAAGCCATCGGGCTGGGCATCTCCTTCCTGAGCATCTTCCTCTTCCTTTGCAACCACGTGGCCTCCCTGGCCTCCAACTACTGGCTCAGCCTCTGGACAGATGACCCCGTCCTCAACGGGACGCAGCAGCACACCAACATGCGCCTGGGGGTGTATGGTGCCCTGGGCATCTCTCAAGGTCTGCCACTACCCCCTCCCCCCTTGTGATCCTGGCTCCATAACAGCCCTGGGGGCTTCTCTACTTCTGGTCTGCAGCTTCCCGGGGGACATCCCCGGGGGCTCCCCTTGTCCTGGGTGCGAAACCTGCATTTTGGCCCACAACTGACAAAGTTTCCAGATCTGTGCCCTCTTTTGCAAGGGAAGGTCTATTGTGGAGCAGGATGAGATGGAAGGGATGGGAGAAGAATTGGGTGGGGGGCTGGCCTCATCTTCTTCACCCCAGACTCTTCATAGTCTGCCCATTGAGTAATGTCTGCAGGCCCTGATCCTGGTCTTGGGGTGGCAATGCAGCAACCTCACAGCTGGCACAGGGCTGGGTGGCCAAAGCTGGTGTCTGTGCCAGCTTCATGCGGCTTTTCACCCTGAATGGGGTATTTCTGTGGTTGGGAAGCAGCTCTGAGGCACGTCGGCCGGTGCTCTTAAAGGCATCTTCTGTAGGGGAAGCGGGCAGGGCAGCCTCTTTCGTTGGGATGGGCAACGACGGGCGGCCTTTGGAATCCTCCAGAATGCTCTGGGGCTCCGATGACCCAGATCTCGTTGGGCTGAGTTGACCTTCATGGGCGGCTTCAGTCAGGCCCACCCTTCGGCCTCTCGCTTCCTGCAGGCATTGCGGTGTTTGGCTACTCCATGGCGGTTTCTGTGGGGGGCATCTTCGCTTCCCGCCGCCTCCACCTCAGCCTGCTGCACAACGTCCTGCGGTGCCCGGTGAGCTTCTTTGAGCAGACGCCCAGCGGGAACCTGGTCAACCGCTTCTCCAAGGAGATGGACACCATCGACTCCACCCTGCCACAGGTCATCAAGATGTTCACAGGCTCGCTCTTTAACGTGCTGGGCGCTTGCGTCATCATCCTGCTGGCCACACCGATTGCGGCTGTGGTCATCCCTCCCCTGGGACTCATCTACTTCTTCGTGCAGGTAGGGGCCACTCATGGCCCTCCCTGGGGCTCTCTTCCTGGGTCCAGGGCCCCTCTGATTGCCGGCCCTTCTCATGCCTCCCTCCCCAGCGGTTCTACGTTGCCACCTCGCGCCAGCTGAAGCGCCTGGAGTCGGTCAGCCGCTCCCCGGTCTACTCGCACTTCAATGAGAGCCTCCTGGGCGTCAGCGTCATCCGTGCCTTCGGAGAGCAGAAACGATTCATCGGGCAGAGTGACCTGAAAGTGGACGAAAACCAGAAGGCCTACTACCCGAGCATTGTGGCCAACCGGTAACCCTGTTGGGGGAGGGCTAGGAAGCCCTGAGCGCTTGGAAGCAGTGCTCCCTGCCGGCCTTTAACCCTGCCCTCCCTGGCCTGTGCAGGTGGCTGGCCGTCCGGTTGGAGTCTGTGGGCAACTGCATTGTCCTTTTCGCAGCCCTGTTTGCCGTCATTGCACGCCACAGCCTGAGTCCGGGGCTGGTGGGCCTGTCCATCTCCTACTCCCTGCAGGTAGGATGGCTTCAGGGTGGCCTGGCTGTTTTCGGCCTCTTCATGAGCCGAACCTTCTCAGACAGGAGAACGCACCCTGTTATGGGAGGGATTCTGCTAAAATGGGGAATTGTATATAAGTGTAATCGCATAGATATCACTGATATAATTGCATAGCCTCTCGCACAAGAGACAGGGGCTCCTCCTAGGACTAGCTGGCCAGGAGGAGGGAGCTCCTTTCCCCAGGGCCAGCCTGGTTCTTTTGGCCCTTGAGAAGCTGTCCTGCCATCATCTGGTCTGGATGTCTGCCTGGGCCAGGAGTCCTTCCCTGCAACCTCAGAGGGGCTGCTGCGTTCACTTTAAATCCCGGCCCTAAATTGTCCACGATCCCTGCTGGTGGCTGTCTCAAAGATGGAGGCCTCTCACGGCTCCCCGGAGGTGCTGCCTGCTTCCGCCCTTCCGGGGGATCCATTTCTTCTGGAGTTCTGGGCTTGACCAGCGGCACCCTTCCTTTGCAGATCACCACTTACCTAAACTGGCTGGTCCGAATGTCGTCCGAGATGGAGACGAACATCGTAGCTGTGGAAAGAGTCAAGGAATACTCGGAGAAGGAAAAAGAGGCACGTCCACTGACAGCCGGGATTGTCTTCTTTGGGCGCAGAAGCCTGAAGCGGCATCACTGGGGCACACCAGTGTTGGCGTTCCTGGTTCTCCCAGGAGAAGCTGTGGGGTGGGGTGGGGGCTAATGCCACCTCAGGGTCAGCCACATGAGCCACCATTGAAAGGAATCTCTCACAGAAGAGATTCTATGCCCTCCACTCATTCTGGGGTCCGTAAGTAAGAAAGACCTGCACCCTTTCCTGTTCTCACTTCCTGGCAGATAGTTTCTTGAGATAAACTGCCCCTAAACAAGGAGGTTCCATTTGGCTAATGTTTAGGAACCACCTGCAATTGGCTGAATCCTCTCTTTAAAAGTCTCAAAAGCAAAACCCCAGGCTTTGTCACTCAGCATGAGGTTGGGTCCTGTGCATGCAAGTGCAAAGGGGCCACAGTAGCCGCATCCCAGCCACTGAACTTGCAGAGCAGCGCCGCCCACTAGTGGCCAAGTAAGGTAGTGTTGTTTGCCTGGCTCCATGTGCTGGGAATCACCTGTTATGGCATTTGCATCCTCCAGAAAAACATCCAGTGGGTTGTGAGAGGCCAACTGCTGGGCAGGGCCCAAGGGTGGAGCCAGTGGATGGCCTTGGGAAGGCCCCCAGACTGCCAGAATAACTGGGCGCATGCGAGCCTGATTCCCATCTTTGGCAGGCCGAGTGGACCTCTGAGCAAGCGGCTGCCCCACCCGGCTGGCCCCAGGAAGGGCGGGTGGAGTTCCGGGGCTACAGCCTTCGCTACCGGAGCGACATGGCTCCTGTGCTGCAGGACATCTCCATTGTGGTACACGGTGGGGAGAAGGTGAGTTCCAGGCAGCACTTGGGGGTTGGAAGCAGCCGCATCTCTGCAGGATGGAGGGTGGGAGAGAAGAGGCTTCCTGGCACTAGAGAGGGGGGATGGGGCAGCAGAGGAGCTGATAAAGGCAGGAGCTCCCTCTGTGCTCATCTGGATCACTGGCAAGCAGTACAGGTGTGTACCGTGTGCCCAGAGGGGATCCTGCCTGGCAAGACCCCTTCAAGGTCCATAAGCAGAATCATCTCTGCCTACAGAGGTTGGGATGGTTTCTTGAGTGCCCGTCCGGTGCTGCCCACACATCCTCTGATCCCCAAAAGTGTGTTTAATTCCTCTTGGGAAGGGCTGGCCCCAGAGAGAAGGCTGGGCCCTATTTCTGCCCCAGCTCCAGCCTTCGTAGTTGATTCTGCAGCAGGCCATTCTGTCTCTGCTCTCCACCCTCGGCAGGTGGGCATCGTCGGAAGGACCGGGGCCGGGAAGTCCTCTCTGATGCTTGGCTTGTTTCGGATCAAAGAGGCTGCGGAAGGAGAGATCCTCATTGATGGGATTAACATTGCCAAAATTGGGCTCCATGACCTTCGCTTCAAGATCACCATCATCCCCCAGGTTGGTAGGGGCTGCCTTGGGGCCTGACCGTCTCTGCAAGGTCCCTTCTCCCCCCCCTCTGCCCCCCCTCTTCCAAACTGGAGTCCTATTTAAGAGAATCAGCTGGGAATGACTGCATGCAAGCAAAGACTGGATTTAAGCCCGTGGAAAATGCAAATCCCAGTTGTACTTCAGTGGTGCATTTGCAGCTTCAGATTGCTTTGAAGATTTTAAGCTTCCCACCCAGGAGGTCATTTTAGAAATCGGGGAGAAACTGCATCACGAAACAGCCGAAAAGCTTGGAGGGAGTGGTGACCCTATTGAGCCCTTTCTTTGTTCTGTGATACCCTCCGGAACCTGTCCTGGATGGGTTGTTCTCTGTTACCTGCAAGGCTGTTCTCCTTTGTCTCGCCTACCTAGGATCCCATCCTGTTTTCCGGCTCCTTGCGCATGAATCTGGACCCCTTTGACCAGTACTCTGATGACGACGTCTGGATGGCGTTGGAGCTTGCTCACCTGAAAGCCTTCGTCTCCTCCCTTCCTGATAAGCTCCTCCACGAGTGTTCAGAGGGTGGAGAAAACCTCAGGTATACAGGGCAACAAGACTTCAGAAGCCCCAGAGTTTTTACTGCGCACAAGGATGTGTGCGTGTTAGGCACATGTTTAAGAGCATGAGGCTGAGGTTTGCCTCTAAACTCTGGCTCTGCCAGCCCTTCGTTAAACTGGCACTGCCAAGAAAGCATCTGCTCGCTTTGCAGGAGTTCCACAGTTTTGGAGCACTTTTGGCTGCTGTCTGGCTGTGTGCCCAGCTCTCCAGCCAGGACTGATTCACGGGTTTAAGAATCAGGTGTGATTCTGGCTGTTCGGAAACCTAAGAAGAAGCAGGAGGCCATGGCTGCTCGCCAGAAGTTCAGCCTTCCAAAGCGGCCTTGTCTTAACCCAGCGCCAGGAGAAAAACAGTACCTGGTGTTTACCTGCTTGGTTCTCTTTCCTGAGGGGAGGGGAGGTGTGCAGTCCTTCCCCCCCTTCCTCCTCCAGAGTGCCTGGTTAATCATCAACTCAAGGACAGGCTGACTCAGAGACCTTAGAGATAATTGTGTTCTCCTAATCATGTTGTTATGGAGGATCACACACCAAGTTGATACAAGATAATCTTTATATATTGTATCGATTTAATATTTCCAGCAGTATAACAGAGAACACATTTTTTTTCTTAATATATTTAGTTCTCTTTCTTTTTGATGTTCCTTTTTTACTCTGGATCTTTTCCTGTTTTTTTTTTTTTTCTGGTCCTGTTCCTAACTTTCTTTAATTGCAAAGAGGGGGACAGAGATAAGTGGAGCTGTCCGTTTCTGGCTGCAGCCTTTTTGCAAAAGGAGGATGCTAATTGGTTTTTATGAATTGTGTATGTGTATTTTATTGGCTGTAAACCGCCCTGAGTCCCTAGAGAGAGGGGGCGGTATACAAATCATGAAAATAAATAAAAAAAATAAAAATAAATAAATAAATGTCTTAAGTATTAAGGAAATTAGTTTCTGACCTGGACTGTAATCTGGGGCAGGTTTTCCTAGCACTCGGAAATTGCCAGCTTGAGTTGTGCATTGTGATGGAAATGATCAGAGTCCAGCAGATCCAGGCAAAACATCTCCACCCTTTTAGGAGCAGCTTGAAAAGTCAGTTTTGAGATAAATAGAAGCCAGGCTCTGAATACACACACACACACATACACACACACCGCTTTATCTCGCGAGGCCTGTGACTGGGAAACGGGCACAAGGATGCACAGCGGCCTCTGTTTACAAAACTCCTGTTTTGTTTAAAAGGACAAAGCACCTGGCATGTTGGTCCTTTGGCATCTAATGTTGCCCTTTCTGTCTTAAAGCGTGGGTCAGCGGCAGCTGGTGTGCCTCGCCCGGGCTCTGCTGCGCAAATCCAAAATCCTGGTTTTGGACGAAGCCACCGCCGCAGTAGACCTCGAGACGGACAGCCTCATCCAGTTGACGATCCGGACGCAGTTTGAGGGTTGCACAGTCCTGACAATCGCGCATCGCTTGAACACCATCATGGACTACACGCGGTAAGCCTCGGGGGGGGGCATTGGCCCCTGGCAGCGGTTAGCACAGGGCAGCCGTTGTGGAGGGAAAGGAACAGGGTGATGGATGCGGCTTTTGTCCGTTTAGGGTGATCGTCCTCGAGAAAGGCCGAATCGTGGAGTGCGGGGCTCCTGCTGACCTCATTGAGAGCAGAGGCGTCTTCTGCAATATGGCCAAAGATGCTGGCTTGGTTTGATCAGGTGAAGCCGGCCTTCTCACATACACACACACACGCACACACAAGCCCAGGGAAAAGCAGAGGCAGGCTGGCAGCATTTGCCAGGACCCGCAGATGTCAGTCCTGTTTTGCACAAAGAGCCGGCACCTGGACAGTAGAACAGCTGCTTCCTCCTGGCTGGAGGGGGGCAGCACAGCTCCTTGGAGCACAGAAAGGGCTTGAAAGACCATCTTTCTGGAATTACTGACTGCACCAAAAACTCTATATTTTATCTTATTCTGGTGATGAGAAAAAGGATCCAGGGAAGCTGCTGCAGGAGATTCAGAAAGGGCCGTTTCAGTTTTTTAACAGCTTCCTTGAAGAGTTGCAGAAGGTCAGATACTGTTATGATGCAGAAAAGCAAAATTGCTATTTCCCTCTCAGGGCTGGTTCAGCCCCAGGCGCCTTCACATCTCTTCTGGCCTGGCCTTGTGGCATTTTAAGCGAAGGAAATCCCTCTGCCTGCCAGTTTGGGAGTTTAGAAATATCTGTTTGAATAATGTGGACTTTTTTTTAAGGGTAAACACCCTAGACATCTCTTTTCATAGAAGATAATTATTTAATTTTTGTAAATAAATTTCTCTAAAGTTGAGCAGACTGAAATTTTCTTTGGTACTTTTGTAGTAAATTGTTTTTGGTTGGAGAATGGCCTTTTCTGTTCCTTCTCAAGTGGATTTGAGGGGAGGGTCTTGGTGGAGCACATTCCCACCAATCTGTTTGCAGTTAAAGTTGTGCACCCAAACTGGAAAGTGCTTTAACGGCTCAGCAACTCTCCAGACCTGCGAAGCAAGGAAGCTCTGCCTCTATAGAGTCACTCAATACAAGAAGGGGGGAGGGGGAGGGGGAGGGGTGTTGCATTGTGAATTGTGGATTGGATCACAACTCCCATAACCCCTGTTGCATGGGCTCTGGATGATGGAGGTTGCAGCTTTTGATGGCTGGATAAAGGCAAATGGAGGGGGGGTTATCGCTCTGGCACCAATGCCCACCTAAGAAGCCCGCTTGCCAGCGCAGCTGCCCTTGCTGTCCCCCGAGGAAGCTCATCAGGGGCCACTTTGGCTGGCCCTGAGTGGGGGCGAGGGGCCTGGCCTGCGTTCCCAAGCCCGCTGGCAGGTTGCCAGGATGAACCAGCTTTTCCCCATAACCGTTTTTTTGCATCTAGGGTGCCTCTGTAGCTGCTGCAGAAAGGCAGTCCCACTGCCAGCCCTGCCTTCCTGAAGGGCCCAGCCCCACAGATGCCCCAAAACCCGCTGCCCCTCCCAGTGGCTGGTCCCCCTCGCTTTTTCCCCATGGCAAGGAGGGCTGGGCCAGGTTGCTCCTGTTGGAAAAATCGCCTCCAGCTCTTCTTTTTGCAAGACAGTTTTATTTCAAAAGCTGAAAAAGTCAGAACTAAGTTCCGAAGCAAATCAGAATAAAGTTGGACTTGCAGAGCCGACATCTTTAAAGTGCTCCAGAGATTTCACCTCCCTCTCTAGCTGCTGTCCCCCCTCCAATCCGCAGGACAAAAGGCTCTTCTTCCTGGGGGCAGGAAATGGCGCCCTGGGCCAGCAGCATTCGCTCTGCTTTCCAAGGCAATTGCAGGGCCCCTCTTCTCCCACTGGGCTGGGGGAGAGGGCTGAGGCAGAAGGGTCTGTGGCTCCCTAAACTGGGAACCCCCCAATCGGGGGAACACCCGGCCCTGGCTTCACAGCAGGTGCTTCTGCCACCCATATCAGTGGCTCCGTTACTGGGCAAGTGCCATGAGGGAGGAACTGGGAGCCAGCTGGAGCCCTGTGCGGCTTGGGTCAAATACTGGAAGTTGCCTTCCTTCAGTCCTTGTAGGTTGTGCCACAAACTCCCCCTGCAGAGGAGGCCTGGCACAGAGGGGCGGCAGCAGCCTCCGCGTGGTTCTTTTGCTCCTTCGCAAGACGCTGGGACCTGCTCTTCCCACAGGCGGTTGTGCGGTCTGCAGCAGGCTGAAGATTGGGAGAGAGGCTCGAGAGGTGGCCTGTGTTGCTCCAAAGGCCTAGTCCTGAAGAGAGGCTGGCCCCAGGAAGACTTTTGTGGCAGCTTACAAAAGGGGACCTTCCTGGCATCGGGGCCCAATCCATTCAGAGGCGCTTGTGGACCCCCAGGAAGGCATTGCAGCAGGGGCAGAAGTGCTGGACGTCCTGCATGGCATCTACGCAGAAGGGAATCAGGCAGCAGCCCAGCCAGCATCTGTGGGAGAAGGCAGGCAGAGTGTGGCCGGTTCATTCCAGCTGCACAAGGAAGGAAGAGCTGCTTCCCATGGGGGGGGGGGGGCGGCTGGGACCAACTTACCCCAGCAGGGCGAGGCCACCACAGGAGAGCCAGGCCAGAGCTCCAGGCTGGTATGAAATCCGGGTCACAATCATCTGGTTGCAGGCAGGACAGCAGATCTGCATGGGGTGCTCCAGGAAGATGAGAGGGCCCGGGATGTAAACAGTGTGGAGGGGCACTGTCGAGAGAGGGAGAGGCGGGAGGTTCCGGGGTGCCCACTGTAGATGCCCCAAGAACAGCTCCCAGGACCAGCCCAGCTGCAGCCAGACCCCCTCCTGGGGGAAGGTCCCCCACCCGATGCAGCCTTCTGCAGGCGTCACTGGGACTCACCTGGAGGTATCGCTGGGGCTGGCTGGGGTTGCATGCCATAGGGCTGAGGTTGGAATGGAGGCTGGATTTGGGCTCCCTTCGCAGGAATTTCCCCTGCAGGTGGGTAGGGACCCGGAGCTGGATTACTGGTTCTGGCTGATTCTTCGTAAGACGGTGGATAAGCTGAGGAAGGAGCAGCCATGTTTCTAGGAGAGAGGCCAAAAGGAAGCTGGGGTGCTTGCGGCCCCTCAGAGAAACAGCCCTGCCAGGATGAGGGGGAGGAGCAGACCAACAGCGCTGCCCCAAAGGGAAAGGAAGCTGGCAGCACCTCAGATGCCTGGAGGAGTTCCCCACTCTTGGTCATCCTCTTCCTCTGGCCCACTTCGCCTGCATCCCCAGGAAATGGAAGTTTCCTCTTGCAGGGCTCTTCCACGAATTAAACTCTACCCCCTCCCCCAGCAACATTTACAAAGCAGGTCAAATAATGACCTCGGGGACGCTCTGAGTCAGCTGCCAAGAGATACCTGGGGCCGTGAGAAAGACACTCAAGGTAACTCCACTTTGATCTGGTTTAATACTGGATGGGAGAGAGAGAAAGGAATTGGGCCAGCCTTTAAGAGTCGGTGTTCATAACCTACCACAATCAGTCAGGTTTCCTGGAATCCCTGCCCTACCAGTTTGTTAACCTGGCCTACCTCAAAGGGCTGGCACTTGTGCCAAGAATGCTGCCATCCAGGACAGGCCCTTAACCCTCGTTCTCCTTCACCCCAGAAGTCTGGCAAAACCAGCTGCTTGTCACCCTGACCAGTCTCCCTAAGAGGAACCAAGAGCTCTTTGGGGTTGACTCAGACAAGAGCTTCAGAGAAAGACACACACACACACACGCACACACACACGCACACACAAAATCTTGGTCTCAAACTTTTCATTTGGAGAAACCTCATTTGAGGAAATGGATTCTGTAATGTCTGAACAGACATAACAAAACCAAAACTGTTAGAAGTGAGGAATGTGTGTGACAGGCGAGTCCTTGCTTGGCTCACTCCCTTGGCAGGATGGGGGCAGCCCCGGAGCAATGACCTTGTGGGCTCAGACCCCACCGGCCCTGAAAGTGGCTCCAGGAGGAGTTCGAGAAGAGTTTGCACAACTTTATAAGTGTGCAAAATTGCCTGGTCCAAGCAGCCTGCTCTCAGCAAAGGGCAGCCCAGCCCCCCCCCCCCCCCAATGCAGGGCTTCAAGGGCCTCGCAGATGTCAGGGACAAATGGTCAAGAAGACCTACCAAACCGGACCTTCGGCCAGGCAGCGCCAGCCTCACCGCTTTCCAAGGCTCCTTCTGAAAAGCTCTGCCTTCTCTGCATCTTTTTATTACTTGCGTCACACTGCCAGGAAAACGGCTTCAAGCTCCACGTCCCTACAGTTTGTGGACTGATTACCAGCCCCACCCTGTCATTCCCCGAAGCCCAGAAATCAACCCGGAACTGCCTCTCCCCAGGCTGCTATTCTGCAATGCTTTTGGTTACACAACCGGGACTTTCGGACTGATTTTCAACACTTCTCTAATGAAGAAAAACCTGCCCCACCCCTCCCCTGCTCCCACTGACAGCCATGCAACCTGCAGCCACGGCCTCCTGTGCCCCCCCATACCCCTCTTTCTCTCCTGGGGCACCTAAAGCCTTTCCCTTCCCCAGAGAAGAGGCCTGGGCAGAGAGGAGGCAGCAGTTGCAGAGTGGGGGGCAGGGGTCCCACTCTTTGCAAGGGGAGCAGGACCTGGGGGGAGGGGAGGGCATTTCCATCTCCGCCAAGCCCATTGCTTCAGAATTCCTCAAGGGGAACAGAGGAAGAGACAACACACCCACCTGAGTGGCTCTGCAGATGCCCAGGCCCCTCAGAAGGTGGGGGAGGGGGCCGGCCAACCTTTGTGAGGTCAGCAGGAGCCACGGCTCTGCCAGCCTCATAGAGGGCAGCCCCCTTGACTGCCTGTGGGGCAAAGCAGCTCACCTGCCTGGGGTCACAGCTGCCCTCTGCCTTCGACCCTGTCACCGCCCAAGTAATGGTCACCCACCATGACCGCCTGTCTCGTTCCAGTTTATGGGGAAGGGGTCAACTGTCCTGAGCAGAGTACAAGGACTGGAGGGAGAGGGCTGCTGTAGCAACGCAGCCCAGAAAGAGAGGATAGAAACCCCCCAAGTGAGAAACTGCCTTTTGCTTTGGGGCATCTTTGCCAGGGAGATGCCGTAATCCATACCTGGGGCTTTGATTGTGCCAGTGAGCTCGCAATTTTCAGAATGCCAGGATGATGATTAAACTCTGCCACCAGAGTCACTTCTGGTGAGACAGGCAGTTACATAAATGTGATGAATAAATAAATAAATAAATAAAATAAACGCACACTCGCAGAATGTGGAAAGTTTCGATGCCAGCCCCACCAGGAAACCCCATGATGCTTCAAAAGAAAAGCACAGGATAATGGGAGAGAGGTCAGACCTCTCAGCTGATGGTCCAACCAAAAGTGTGACAAAACGGTCAAAGGGGTTTGTTTACGCTGCACCCAGACAGGATCCGGCTGGTTTCAGCGGGGCAAAAAGACAATTTGTTTCCTGGAGCCAAAGCGGCGACCTCAGCCAGGCTGTTGGCCATGTCCAGAGAAGCCCCGGGCGGCCGGGCGGCCCCATCAAGGCCCGGGAGGCCGGAGATCTGGCGGAGCAGCAGGGCGGGCAGCCTCCCAGGCCCCCTGCCGCCCGCCCGAGGGGCTTCCGCTTGAGCTCCTAACCGGGGACCGGAGGGGGGAACCGGAGGAAGCCATCCCTCCCCTTCCCGTCCTTCCCCTCCCCCTGCAGGAGGGGCAGAAGCGCCGCGGCGCCCCCCTTGGGCCGCCCGGCACGGCGAGCCGAAAGCCCGGCAGAAGAAGACCGCCGCCCCCTGTTTCGCCCTTCCGCTACTGCAGGTGGCAACCCCGCACCGCGGGGCGGTTGTGAGGCGGCCGGCCGACAAGTCTGTCGACAAGGAGCAGCGCTTCGGGAAAGCCGCCGCCGCCGCCGCCTCTCAGCCCCGCGGGGCCGAAGCCGCCGACCCGAGGCTCCCGGGCCCTCCCCGCCTTTCCCGAGGAGCCCAGTCGGCCGCGCCCTCCGCGCGGGGCCGAGGAGTGAAGAGCCGCCTTACCTGCCGGTCGCCAGGCACGCGCTTCACCTGCTGGCCGTCGGGCTCTTCCGCCCTACTGGATGGCGGCTCCTCCCGCCCCGCCAGGGCCCGCCCCGCCCCGCCACACCCGCCCCTCCTCGCTGGACTCCCGGCCGGCTTGGCAGGCCGCCCTCCCGGGCAGGGATCCGACAGAAACCCCGCAAAGGTGGTTTGCCAGACCGCCGAGACGCGGAAGCCGCCTGGCCCGCGCGGTGCTTTTCAAAGCGTCCCTGACGCCCTGAGCGGCCCAGACGGCTCTGACCAGCCTGCCGAGGGCGCCCGCTTGGGGGCCTGGCCCCGTTGCCGAGAGGAAGGGGCGCGCCGGGGTCGAGCGGGGCGGCAGGAGCCCCGCTTTCTCTGCTCCGCTGTTCTGCTGCCACCTTTTGAGAGCCGTCGAGCAAGCGGGGGCTTTCAGGCGGAGCCTTTCCCGGGCCTGGAGCTGTCCTGGGAGGCACGAGGCTCTCCGCCCTGGCACGAGGCTCCCGGCCATTCCATTCAGGCCTACACGGACGCAGGGGGCGGGTTCCTCGAAGCTCAGAGCCCCCCCTTCCCCTGCTGGAGAAATGTGGATTTTGGTGGCAGTGTGTGCCAGGCGCTGGCATTGCCTGGATTCACCTGGTGGCCTGAGCTGAGCTTCCTTCCTCCTGCTGGAGGCACGAGGTGGGCCTCTCTGCTTTATCAGCCCTCAACACCCGAGGCTGGGCTGGACAAATGGGGAGGGCAGCCATTCCTGCCAGAGAGCTGCAGATTTCTGAATGCACTGGATCTCCTGGAACATGTCACCGGTGCAAGAGCATCTCATGGTTATAGTCTAGCTTAAAATGGGGCAAGCTATATGGCGCCCCACAATTAAGGACTCCTTCCCACCTGTGTCCCTCTGCTTTCATTCCCCCCCTTTGTTTCTCGCACAGTTCTTCTATTTATACTCCCCCTCCCCCCTGCTCTGCTGAGCTCAGACTTCCATAAAAAGATGGTCCTGCTAATTAAAGCTGCTGCGTTCCCCCTCCCTTTCTTGACAACTGACCCACTTTTTTCCTGGCTGCACAGCCCCTGGAGACAATCCTGCCCCCCCCCCCCAGTCACAAGCTGTCTCACAGGCTCCCTCTTGGAAGAAGGGTGGGGATGGTGAGTGTGGATCATCTCCATCTCCCCTTCTGCAGGTTGTGGTCCCAGAAACTGCTGAACTGGGAAAACTGGGGAGGGGTCTGTGGTGGTCATCCTGTGTGGGCCGGCAGAAGACAGAAGCCTGCAGACCAGCAGGTGCCAGAGCCTGGGAAGAAATGCCCCCCCTCCACCACCCCCAGAGCACCCTGAAGGTCACAAGGATGGGAATCAAGCAGCCTTCCCCCCCCCTACTCTAAGCCCCTCCATCTCTGAAACTGGAGAAGAGGAACTGGCTCCCAAAACACATGGTACTTGGTGGGACACCTGAAGAGCCTGTAGTCCATCTTACACTGAACCCAGGGATGTATTTGCTTAATTCTGTTCCAGATGGTGACCAGCTTGTCTTTGCCCCTCCAGCAGAAATTGCAGCAGAACAAATCCTCCACCTGAGGCTCAGGGAGGGGCTACTCTAATATGGACAGAAGGGGGCTTCTTTTTCAAGCCAGGTGGGCCCTTCTTCCAGGACACCCCCATAATATTTTAGAGTGGCGGATCAATCCATCTGTGTTCCTTCCAGGTCTCTGAAGTCACCACCCAATCCTTTCCCATCCTAAGCAGGCCATCTTATTGAGAGTTGGAAACGGAGACGCTGGGCCTCCATTCTGAGTCAGGGAGCTCTGTCCCTAATGATAGTGCAGAAATGAGCAGTGGGGCAAGAGGAACGAGCTCTGCCAGCCAAGGGCCACAGGGGCTCAGCCCAGTTCAGCTTTCAGGGATTAGTCCAGGAGAGCTGCCCCCAGCTAAAAACGCAGGTAAATCTTTGGCAGGAACTTGATCGAAAAGCATGGCAGAAGGTGTTGGTGCTTACCCCCAGATCCTCCCTCAGGCTGCTTGAAATTCACTTCAATCAGTGAAATTCACTTCCTTGGCTTCTGACATTCTCTACCTGTTTGCTAAATAGCATCTCTGTGCCAAGAACCTGTGGTGTCTCCCTGCTGTCCATTGTATTTCCTGCAGATAAAATACCCTTGGTCTACTTGTGAGCATCGTGACATGTGAACCATCTCTAAAAATACTCTGCCTGCAGTTTCCTGCACATGAGATCACAGGGAGGTAGTTGAGAGCTCTCTCGCACAAACGGCCATGAAGCCCCAACCCTTTGGGGCCAGGAGCAGCTTCCTCCCCTCCCAAAGGAAGACTCTCTCTGCCAAGTCATGTTGGTTTCCCAGCTGTGCCAAGAAGTTGGATGCAGAGAGGGAATTCTTCCCAGTCTGCTCTGCTGGAGAGAAAACATAAATAATTTAAGCTTCCATTGCAGGAAAAAGCAGAGGCCAGGAAATGCCTGGTGTTGCCTGGTGTTCTCTGCCGAGAGAGGAGACCTATGTAGTTTTATTTTTTTCCATTTGTTTGTTTTAAATAATACGCCACACTAAGTTTCTTCCATAGTAGCAGTGCATTCAAAAATAGTTCAGTATAAAAATACAATACAATCTGGTATAATCTGGTGATGTTAACAGACAGAAAAGCATTTTTAAAAAGTCTTCTTCAGGAAGAAAGAATGAGGAGACTTTGACAAAAACCCCACAAACTTTGACTGCCCCCCCCCCCCCAAAGAAGCCATCCAGGAAATGATTCTAAAAACAATGCCACTAGGGGGGTCCTTACAGATCTCTTTCTTAGATGGGTTTGCAGAAGATCCGAGCACGCAGGCAGTGCAAACTGCGCCTCCTGGATCTTGCAGCTGCAAACAATGTGCAGGAAGCGAAGGTCCTTCCTGTGGTGAGCAGAGCCGTGGCAAATGCTGCATGTTGCCTCAAAACAGCATCAAGAAGCCTTAATGGAGGTTAGTGACCAGCACAATACCTGAAGACAGGTATGTAGATGGAAGGGAAGCTACTAAGCACAGCTTCCCTGGGCAGAAGGCCACTTTTGTTAACAACCAATCCCGCCACGGGCAAAACCCCAAATTACATAATGGCAGTTCCAACATTTATTAATATTGTAGAGTTTGCAATAACATCTTTCTGGATTTAGAGGTTTCTGGTTTAAGCACTAAATATGCTTGACCAGTTTTAGAATGACCACCTACAGTCCTTTTTCAAAGCAAGCAGGGAGAACAACCAGTCTGTCAGCTGAGACTCTGTTCGCTGTTTCTTAGACACAGGCAATTCCGAGGAGGTCACTCTGGGTATCCCCTTGAAGCAAATCCCAAGATGTCTCCCTTCCCAAAGGGAGAAGCTGACTTCCCCTGGGTGCCCTCTTCTTTCCAGGGATAAGGACTAAGGACAGAACCAAGTTCCCCCCCCCCCCCAGAGTACACTCCCTGGGCAAGAGAATTGGCATCCTCTGTAGCAACATCTCTCTGTGGCCTTGTCAGAGCCATCCCAAGTCTGAGCACACACACACACACACACACCTTTTCTGGTTCTTTTGCAGTGACATTGATTGGAGTTCTGGCCATTGCTATGAAGGATGAAAATGCTTTGAGCCTGGAGAAGATGGCAGAGTCTGCAAGGGGGCAGGGCAGCCTTTGACTCCAAAAGGGGGAAGAGCAGATCCAGGATTTGAAACCTTTGGACTATCAAAGTGGGCAGAATTCCTGGGGGCTCCTTCTGGGCAGACCCATCCTTCTGTATGACTTCCTAATCCTGGGCAATAAGCCTCCTGGAATCTGCTTTGGGAAAGCAGACTGAAAGCAAATCTCATCACTGTACCTGCTCTGAGTTGACAATGGCAGCTCTGATACATCTGGGGTCCCCAGTGAATCAGGGAGAGGGGCTGAGATAAATAAAGACCAGCGCTTGCCGATTAAGAATATTCTCCTGAAACTTCTTTCTGCGTTGCAGAATCAGTTCCTCATCAGGAATATTCTAAATGTAAAGCTGATAAAAGCAGTCAAATCTCACTTGCTCACAAGGCAGAGAAATTAAAATACAGTTCTTGTTCAAAATGAAAGTGCTCTAATGAGAAGCTGCCAACATTATTAATAGTCTAAGTCAAGGAGGGACCAGTGCTCCCCATTAGCAAACAAGCCGCTAATAAATACACCACAGAAGATGCCTTGATCGCCTCTAGCTAAATACAGGTGAGGTTGGTAAGTTATTTATGGTCTCTCTCTCTAGTTTTGGATTTGCTTTGGTCCCTCACTAATGCAACACACAGCGTTCACCAGAGCAAGTGAGTCTTCTGACATCACGTGGTGCAAGTAGAACAAGGAAGCAACCTTTCTCCAGTGTTCGGCAGCGTCTCCCTAGGCAGAGACTGGCATAGCCAGAAAAAGGAACTGCTGAGCATGGACAGGTTAAGAAGCTGGGCCCAGGTGGCCATCAGTTTGCAAAAGGGTTGACCAGTTCAAAATGCTCAGCCCTGACTCGGCACCTGCCAGTTTTGAGATTCCTTCCAGCACTGGAAAGTCCATGGGGTGAATTCCATGGGGAGCTGCAGTGGGAGTGAGGTTCCTGCACCCGTCCTGCGGAGCGGACGAAGGGCCCAGACTAGAGCAGAGATCTCTTTGGAAACCAGCCAGGGCTTGTGCCACAGCCAGCCAGTTTCCCTGCCTGGTTCAAACTATTCCACAGTCCCTTGGAAAGTGAAACCCTTCAAGGAAGGGAGAAGGGGGCGCACCCAACAGGAAGGAGGACCCGGATTTTGGACGCTCTGGGCCCCTGGGACCCCTACTCTGAACAGGTCTTGAGGGGGGCTGCCTTCAGGTCTCAAGCCTTGCTTCTCCTGGCTATTATAATGAGAAATTATAATCCAATCGGAGGAGGGAGCCGAGGATGTGCAGGAAGATCGGGACGTGGCCAGATCAAAAAGATCACGGGGAAACAGCCGCGGTAATCACGGGCAGGAAAGCGCAAAGCGCCCCAACCTCGGAGGAGTCCCAAGGTCACGGCTGCTCGCTCGGCCTGGTCGCGGGGACCCCGATGGGCGGGGCGCGCTCCCCGGACGCCCCCCCGCCCCGCCCCCCGCCGTCAGCTGTTGCCAAGCGGGCTCCGGCGCTCGCGCCGATTGGCCGCCGACGCTCCTTATAAGGCTGCGCCGAGGCGGCCGACGGCAGTGCGGGCTCTCCGCGGCTCCGGCATGGTGGCTGTGCGGGGGCTGCGGTGCGCGAGGGGCCGGGCGAGGACGACGGTGGCGGCGGGGGCCCGCGGCTCCAGCTCGACGCCTCCCCGGTGAGCTGTAGGGCTTCTGGGGGCGCCGAGCCCCGGGGAGGGGGGAGGAGGAGGAGGGAGGCGGGGGAGCTGGGAACGGCGCCTGCGGCCAGGGGGTCGCCGCCCCCCCTTCCCGGCCCTGCGCTGGCCGAACAAAGGGAGGCCGCTGCGCCGAGCCCGCCTCTCGCTTGGCCCTCGCGGGGCGGCCGCCTGCCCGCCCGAGCCCTCCGCCCGCTGGCACGCCGCCTGGCATCCCGGGGGGAGAGACGGAGGGAGGGAGGGAGGGAGGGAAGGGGGGCGGGCTCCTTTGTTCGGCTGCGGCGAGCGCGCGCCTGCCTTCTCCCCGGAGCGCCGTGACGCACTGGGTTCGGCCGCTCCGGCGCAGCTGCTCCGGTCCCGGGCTCGCGGGGCGGGGCGGGATGGGATGGGATGGGATGGGATGGGACGGGACGGGACGGGACGGGACGGAACGGGGGGCGGTTGGCCCGGCCCCGCGGGAGATTGCCCCGTCCTGCTCTCCCCGCCTCCGGCCTTTCCTGCCAAGGGGAGGCGGGAGGCGGGCTGGTGGTCGCGGGCCGTTTGAGCGCTGAAGCCCCCGGGCCTCTTCTCGCGCCGGGAGCCCCTTGCCCGCCTTGCCCGGCCTCGCCTTCCCTGAGCCGGCGCGGGCGGAGGGCCTGCCGGGGCTGCCGAAGGGGTGCTGCGGGCGCGCTGAACGCGGGGCGGAGGGTGGGAGGGCCGGAAGGGGCCCGGGGCTTGAATTCCTGCCTGCCCCCTGTGCTCCGGCTCCTGGGCGCCTGGCCGAGCCGGCCCGAGGTTTTAAGGAAGGGAAGGGAAGGGAAGGGTGGAGGTGAGGCAGGCCGGCTCTCCGGCCTCACCGGTCTTTGCCTCTGCAGGCGCTGAGCCCTCCTGCCGCCGAGGGAGCCGCCCGCACCGCCGAGGGCCCGGGCCCCGCTGCCGCTGCCCTTCGCCATGTCCATCGTGGATCACAGCCCGACCACCGGGGTGGTGACGGTCATCGTCATCCTCATCGCCATCGCCGCCCTGGGCGCTCTGATTCTGGGCTGCTGGTGCTACCTGCGCCTCCAGCGCATCACCCAGTCGGAGGACGAGGAGAGCATCGTGGGTGAAGGCGAGACCAAGGAGCCCTTCCTTCTGGTCCAGTATTCTGCGCGGGGACCTTGCACCGAGAGGAAGGCCAAGCTCAGCCCCGGGGGGCCCAAGGCCCACGGCTAGCAGGATTTGCGCAGGCTGCGAATCCTGCAGATACTGTGAAGGACATGCAGGGCTGTGCCCAGCAATGTGCCCAACGCTTGGCCACTCGCAGCCATGCAGGCCCCGGGAAGATCCTCCTTGGTCTGGAACATGCCCCTCTCGCTCTCTGGCACAAGGTCCGTTGCCCACAAGGGACAGGTGGGAACGCCGCGTGAGCCCCATTCAACCTGCTACTTGAATTGCCCACTGAGCCCTGACATAATGTGAGCATCTGCGGAGGGAGTGCGCAGGGGTGTCTGGTCACCTCTCCAGGAACTGGGAAGAAGCAACACACTGGGTGTGAGCCATGCTTGGATTTAGAAGCTGTGTGATCCCTACAGGGACTTATCTGAAACCAATGTGGGGACAGAGGGGGGGCTGAGGTTGGACTTGTGGCTCATGTTCCGGGACAGATCAGTACTTGTATCGGCAGCTGTGGCTGCAAAATGCTGCGGTTCTGGGTGTCTGTTTCATTGGGGTACTTTAATAGGGGCCCCAATGTACAGACGACCTGCTTCCATGAGCCAGTGCTGCCTGGGAATGATGGGAGTTGTAATCAAATGATGGGAATCCGCTCTCCCTGAAGTGGAGGGGGGATGTCTTGGGGGAATAGCTGTTTCTGATTGCTGAAAGCAACAGCCCCCCCTCCCCCCGCTGGGCCAGTGACGACTGCTTTACTTTTGGGGTGTAGTCAGAAGGCTGCCAGATTCTCGGTTTGGTGGGGGTGAAGCAAAAGGGTAGGAAGGCCCTTGTGCAACCAGCCACCCCCTTGCCTGTGGATGCACTGAGTTCTGCTCTCAGTTTGGGGGGGGGGGGCGGGGGGGGGGGGGGGGCTTCATTCTTGTTCCTCAGATGTACAGTTCCTAGTGAGTGTATTTTTGTAGTTAAACCATCCTTTTCAAGGAGCCTCTGGGAATACCCAGCCAAGCTTCCCCCACCTCCCAGCATCTTTGACCTTTCTTTCGCTCATTTCCACTTCTATGTGTTTTTATGGCCACCCTGATGCTTTGCAGAATAAGCCTCCCCTTCCTTTCTCTCTTAAGAACCCATTTCAGCCCTTCTGATCTGCTGTTGAAAGGCAGTAAACTGGGCCTCTTGCACAGCTTTGCTGGAGCCCCCCCCCCCCCTCTGTTCATGGCTAGCAGTTTGGTGGCCCCATCCCGTTCCCCCAACTGCACAAGTGTGGCTTGCTACCAACAGCCTTTTATCACTCCCCCCACCCCCCCAAAGCTGTTTCATTCTCCCAGAGCAGGGGAGGCATGGCAGAGGCTCCCTCAGCCAGAGGGGCAGAGCGGCTGTGCCAGGCAGAGGAGGGGGACACAGTGGGGTGGAAGCCCTTGCTCCCCCACTCCTTACCTGTGTAATTAACACTCCTGGAAGTTCTCTCAACAGAAATCTTGACGGTAATCAGGTTGAACCTTGTATAAATCTCGCACTGATTTTGAGCAGAAGAAGAAAAAGCACCGATGGAGTAATCTTGCCTTGTTTATGGGCGAGGAAAGCGAAGCCTCATATAGCCACCCTCCAAATGGTTTAATTTAGGTTAAACTGATACAAAATCTATCAAATTAGTGCAATTTTAAAGTGCAAAGAACAATCCCTGCAATTTGACAATTTCACAAATCCCGAGACCCTCCACTCTGGGTCCATGACTCGTTAAAAAAATACTCTCTTTGTTTTTCTAGTCCAGGAAAAGAAGGGTAGCTTTCTCATGACGTTTCAATAAAGTTTGCCTGAAGGCGGCCTCTGCTCCAGACTCGGCTCGCTTCTTATTCCGGCCTCGGCAGAGCTATTCTGTCCAATTCTCCTTGCTGTGCTCTGCGGGAACCCTGGAGTCCAGTGTGGCAGCCCCCTCCTTTTCCACCTGGGGGAAGTGGTCCCGCCTGGCGGACGGGAGGCCTGTGGCGTCCTCGGGGATGCTGCGCTCCGGGCCCGATTCTGCTGCCCGGTGTTTCTCTGCAATGGCGAGCAGGACTTTCAGGAAGGCGTTCTCGGTCAGGAGGGTCTCGGAGGCCTCGGCCAGCTTCCGCAGCTTCTCGGCCATGTCCTCCAGCTGCCAGGTCCTCTGGCTACACAGCCCCTGCAGCTGCCCCTGGTGGCTCTGCTGCTGCTTCAGGGCATGGGTCTCTCGCTGCAGCCGCTGGCTCTCGCTCCGGGTTTCAGACAGCTGCCCCTGCAGCTGCCCCTGGGCCTGCTGGAGGGTCTGGATCTCCGCCTTCAGCAGCCCAATCTCCTTTTCCAGGTGGGCGATGCGTGCCTGCTGGAGGTCGGTCTCTTGCCAGAGGCCAGGCCCCCAACCCGCAGCTAGGAAGGGTGTGCTGGAGTGGCGGAGGATGAATTTCAGGAGGTTGGGCACACTAATCAGGGAAGTCGCAGGGAACTTGGAGCTCTGGTCCTTCCTAGGGGAGCAAAGAGAGGGATGAGCCTTGCTGGGCACAGGGGGTCAATGGAGGAACAACAGAGATGGAAGGGACTTTAGAGGTCTTCTAGTCCAACCCCCTGCTCAAGCAGGAAACCCTATACCATTGCAGAGAAACAAAGGCTGTCCAATCTCTTCTGGACAACCTTCTGATGAGAAGCCCTCTTTGCTTGGGTTAAGGAAGGGGCTGAACCCTTGGCACGTCCCTCCCAGGCAGCCTTTCCCTCAGTTTCAATTGCATTAAGCTAGGACGGCAGTGTTGGGGGGGGGGGGGGAATCCCTGGCTTGGGGCGAGTCTCTCTTCTGGGGATCTCAGGCGTTATTGTAAGACTCCCAGGAATCTACAGGACGATTTGAAGAGAGCAGGGAGGGAGCCGCTCTGCCAGTTTCTATCCCGGGAGCAGAAAGGCAGGAAATACAGGCTTGGAGAACAGCAGCAGCTGTGGAGCCCTGGGGAAACCAGCAGAGCAGCAGCCGTTTGTTCATCCTGCCCAACCTCTGGGCCAAGATCCCAGCTGGCAAGTCCTGGATCCCTCCTCTTTGCAGGTCCAAGCCACAATCGGCTGAGCCAGCGTTCCTTATGACTTCACAACAGCTGACATTCCAGCCTGGTTTCCCCATTCAGCTGCATCAGCCCTACTGGTGAGACCTTTTGGGGTCTGGACCAAATCCAAGTGGTCCTTGAGTTTCTACAGGCTGCTCTCAGGATGCACCAGGCCAGGAACTGCACCAAGTCAAAACACAAGTGGAGACAAGTAAGCTGGCATTTGCAGCTTTTCTTCAGAGGCAACAAAAGCAACAATTAAATTTATTATGAACTTCTGTCAGTTCCCACCCACCACCACCACTTCAGATTACTGTTGGGGGGGGGGGGGGCGGAGCAGCCTCTGGCCTCCAGTTTTGCCTCCTGTGCTCTCTGCAGATTGTGCAGGCCTCATTTAGGGAGCCCACCCCTTAAAAGATTGCTGTTTAATCATGAAGCCCAGCTGTGGGAAGAAACTGGGCAGGAAATCCCGACTTTGGATTTCCCCTCGGGCAACCTGCTCATCCACTTAATGCCCATTTTGCACTGCTGGAGAAAGGAGCTCTGGCCTACTTTCAATGCAATGTGGTCTATGACATCAGGCCAAGGACTAAGGATTGAGGAGTGGCTCGATTATCCAGACCGGTCGTGTGGCTTTGGGAGCCAGTTTGGTTAAGACACCAGCCGGGAAACCAGGAGACTGAGTTCCAATTCTGCTAAGCTAGGTGACCTGGGCCAGTCCCTCTCTCTCAACCCTAGGATAGAGGCAATGATCAGCCAGTCTTGCCAAGAAAATCGCTCATCCAGGAATTAACACTGCAACAGCGTCAACAAAATTGTTGCTTTTAAGCAGGCAGTTCTTTCAGATACAAATTGGTTTCTTGTTGCATTGAAATTCTGCTTTCTGAAAAAAATTCTGCTTTCTGAAAAAAAAAAAACCCAATATTTTATGCTAATGATTTACAAAACTAGGGTGCAAACTAGTTTTCATGATTTTTTTGAGAGCCTGGTTGTTTTATCTGCTTGTTTTATCTTCACTAAGAGCCTCTGTGCGCAGTGGTTAGAGTGCAGTACTGCAGTACAGTATACTTCTGCTGTCTGCCGGTTCAAATCCCCCCAGGCTCAAAGTTGACTCAGCCTTCCAAGGTGGGTAAAATGAAGACCCAGATTGTTGGGGGCAATATGCTGACTCTGTAAACTGCTTAGAGACAGCTGGAAAGCACTATAAAGTGGTATATAAATCTAAGTGCTTATTGCTTGCTTGTACAATTGCAATACAAATTTTTCTGTAGTATTCAAGGCTTTTATTCAATACTTTATCCAATGTAATATTATTGCAATTAATTTCCTTCCCATATTGTACATAGTGTACATGTTATGAAAACCTCACAATCCAGATGCAAAATATACTACTTGCCGATCATGAGGAAAAAACAGGATGTTGGGTAGGTGGTCCGTCATGAATTCCCAGGGGAGATCATTGCGAGAAACGTCAATCCTAGTAAAACAGAAGTACGCAGGGGGTGACAGGCTGCAGGCTTTGGTTGGGAGGCGATCCAAAGAGACCCTCGTTTCCAGGAAGCAGCAACTGGCAGGGGTACTAAGTCAAGCATCAGAGCAAGCTCTGCTCAAAATCTCTGACACACAAAAACAGCAAAATGGCTTCATTTGGATTTAAACACAATTGGGATTTGTTCCTGCAGCATTCAGATCACACCTGGCAACAATGAGCAAAGCAACAGAAGAGAGAGAGAAAGAAAG
>JAEANM010001365.1:0-28239 GCA_017656035.1 Myanophis thanlyinensis
CCTAAAATCTATTCTTATCCCTATCTCCACTCCAGCCACAATGTCTGGGTTCTTCAGTTTCAGTTTCTTTTTTAATACTCTTATAGTATCCTCTCCTTGTCCTGTTTCATCCATCATTACTTTTAACATTGTCCCCTGGAATCTATATTTTGAATCCTTTTGTACTCCTGATTGATTCACAATTTCTGTTTCCATCTCTACCTCTTTATTTATTTCCCTTTCTTCTTCTTGTGCATCTTGACTGGTCATCTCTTTAAATTGTTCAGTTTCTATTTTTTCTTCTGTAGTCTCTAATTTGGCCTTTGAATTTTTGCACCCTGTTTTCCACCATTGTCTTATCTCTTGAATTAACAACACAATTTCCTCCCAGTTCTTTATTTCTTGTTGAAACTGTTCATCAAATTCCATTGTATCTATCTTTTGTCCAGTGGTCCAATCCCCAAATAATCCAATGTTGTTATTCAATTCAATTATTAAATCAGGTCCCAAAGAATCCAAAAACCTCTTTAATCCACTTCTATAGCTCAGTCTTTATATCAAATAGTATCAACTTCCTCAAAGGGTAACTTTTCCTTTCTTTTTACATCTGTTTAGGTTACAGATGTAGTATACTTCTTTTGGCAGCAGATGACAGTGTTAAATCCAATTCCAATATTTAAATGGGTTTTTTTACTTTTTAAGTCCTTCCCCGTGCTTCCAAAGTATTTATTTTAACATCCATAGTTCCAGCACCAAGTGCCTAGTCACAACAACATTTCAATCAATTATACAATTTCTTTATTTTTAGCAAAGTGATATCTTCCCCTTTAAGTCTCTCCATTCTTTTTAGGGCTTTTCTTCCCCCTCTCCCTCTCGTTAGTTCGCTGCTTCTTCCTGAATCATTGGAGACACTTTCTTAAAATACTCTTTTGGGGTTACAATCAAAGTAGCGAAAATTCTTCTCACCCAGCTCCAGGTGTTGCTCACAGTTCCTCTCCTGCACTCATCTTAGGTGTCCTCATTGGTTGCCGCAGCTCCAGGCAGCCATTTTGGCTGCTTCTTCATTCCGCCGTGGCATAGAGGGAATTATGCCCAGAGGATCACTAGGAGAGTCACGCACTCTCCCCCGACCACCCCAGGCACCCCTCCTTGGCTTCATCACCCCTACAGGGTGACTTTTGGCCCCCAGAGGGTCCACCAGCAGGGAAAGTCTAGAACAAAGGCAAAGCGACCCGCCTTTGCTTCTAGAGCACCACAACATGAACCGGAAGTCTGGCAATCCAGTCTGTTCTTGAAAGCTTCCAGTGATGATGTTCCCACAACTTCTGAAGGCAAGCTGTTCCATTGGTTGATTGTTTTCACTGTCAGAACATTTCTCCTTATTTCCAGGTTGAATCTCTCCTTGTTCAGTTTCCATCCATTGTTCTTTGTCTGGCCTTCAGGTGCTTTGGAAAATAGCTTGAACTGCCCCACTCTCTGGGGCACAATCCACAAACAAGTGAACATCAAGAAAGCAATTTTAATTTCCAAGCAAGAGCTAGAATTACCTGAGGTGGGTGTGTGAGTGCATACCGTAAACCCTTCCCTTCATCTGCAGAACTCCACTTAAAACATTAAAAATATAAACCTATATCATAATAGAATGTCTAGAGAATGATCAAATATGGGGAACAGAACAGCCTTCCCCCACCTGGTAACTTATGGCTGGGGACAATGGGCATTGTGGTCTATCTCCTGAGGTAACAAATTGGGAAAGCTGATTAACACATTTTTCTCCTGGTACATTGACATTCTCTAGCCTGTCACAAACAGGCCAAACGGACTTCCTGCTTCACTCTTATCCCTCTCTCTTTTGACCCAAGGTCTTTCTGATAACACCACTGATCTGGAAAAGAGAAGACAGATCTATGGACAGAACTTTATCCCCCCAAAGAAGCCCAAGACCTTCCTCCAGTTAGTGTGGGAGGCACTTCAGGATGTGACCCTAATCATTCTGGAAATTGCTGCCATCATCTCCTTGGGACTGTCTTTTTATGCTCCACCAGGTGAAGAAAGTGAAGGTAAGGTTGGATCCCTGCCATCTCTGCCATGACATCCTCACATGGATGGAGTTCCTCATTTCAAGAAATTTTGAACATTGCTCTGGAGCATGATGGGAAAATATAAACTGAGTGCCATCATTGAAACCTCCCACAGTGCCCCATGGCCATCCAGTGCCGGAAACTGTTTGATTTATTAGAATATTTCTATAGCATTCTCATCACACAACCAAGGGCAATTCACAAGACAGGTCCCTAAAATAAATCAAGCAAGCTCCCCATCAAAGCCATAAAATAGCCACAACAACAGTAGGATTTGACCCATCATCTACAGATAAGACAATAGTACAACAGATAGTGCTTGAATTCTGAATGCCCAAAGGAACAATGTTCTTTTGATCATTCTCTAAAAATTATTCCAAAGTGGGGGCTGTCCAAATCTCAGCAGTGGGGGAGAAACTATTTCAAAGGGATGTGACAGCCATTGAGAAGACTTGATCTCTTACACTTCTCAACTCTTAAAGCAGAAAACCTGAAGGATATCTTCTTGAAAGAGCAGGCAAACTTCCTTCAAAGGAGATGTTCCTTACTACAATTTGTAGATGAACCATGGAAGGACCCTGATGCACCTAGAGAGTGAAATTCCTTGAAACCGACTAGCACCTCAGTGGAGATGGCAGTCAAGAGATACAAAACTTTCTTTGCTGCCACCTAGTGATCCATGGGTCAACTAGGCAGCCCATAGTTTCAAAGACTTTTAGTTTAATTAGTCCACAGTATAACAGGAAAAGAGAGGAAAGCAAAGCACTATAATATGGGATAAATCAGAACATTGAATGTACTATTTGGAGGATGTACAGTAGGTATATGATATTGAGCAGGGCTGGGATTTACATTAAGGAAACTACCAATCACAGCTATTAGAATGCAGTTTGTAAGGGCAGCAAGATTTAGACTAGCATGATTTCTTGGGTACTGTGGTAATTCTGGGGATGAGACATCAAAGCTCGACAGAATGGTAGATCCATCTGCCTTTGCAGATCAACTAGGTGAGCCAAGAGACATTGATTGTGCATATTGGACTGCCCAACTTCATCAAATTTCTTCATGTTGACTCATCCTTATGTCTGCTATGCTGCTTCAGCTTTTTATTTATATTTGTAGATTTGCATTATGCAAAAGGGATAGTCATGTATACAACTACACTCTGAAATTGATACTTATTTTAGCAGTTTTGTTCAAATTAGTTTAATTCTGTTACCGTCCATTTACTTACCTGTTCATGAGTTGAATAGGTAAATATTAAACTCCAACTTCTCCCATAATCCATTTGGAATAGATAGGAGAAATATCCAGTGCTATGCAATTCTGCATCAATAGACAAAACAACAAGGTTAATAATATGTAGGTTTTTGGGACCTCATCTTGACAGTTGTATGAGACTTAAGCCTATTAATGACAGAAAATTGAGTGGTAAAGTCAGAAAAACCTTTATAGCTGTTGCCTCACTCCTAGGAAATCTCATGTCTGTAACTGTTTGAGAAAGAGAATGGACTGTAAGAAGGAGGTAGGGACCCTGTCACTATCTACACCAAGATGTGTGGCTTCAACTCCCAGAACTCCCCAGCCAACATGATGGCTGGGGAATCCTGAGAGTTGATGTTCATACCTCTTAAAGTTGCTGAAGTTGAGACAGTTGGACCTCTAATCACCTGCAGCCCCAGATATTGTGGCTGATGATAGAATCATGGCGCCTCTTCTTGATTTAAGGAGAAGTGATGTGTGATCAAAGTAACAGGAGCCTTCCTGTAACCAACACTTTCCTTTTTCCTCCCTTCCAGTCTGCGGGAATGTGTCAGGGGGTGCAGAGGATGAAGGTGAATCAGAAGCTGGCTGGATTGAAGGTGCTGCCATCCTACTGTCAGTGATCTGCGTGGTGCTGGTCACAGCATTTAATGACTGGAGCAAGGAGAAGCAGTTCCGAGGTCTGCAAAGCCGCATAGAACAGGAACAGAAATTCACTGTCATCCGCAATGGCCAACTGGTCCAAATTCCCGTGGCTGAGCTGGTGGTGGGAGACATCGCCCAGATCAAATATGGTAAGAGGGAAGGCAGGAGGAGGAGCATCACTCAGCCCATCCCTGCAAAGGCAAATTCAGCTGCATGGAGATACCTCAGGGACTGGATTTAAAACAATTCTGATATCTGGTTTCTGTCTCTGGGAACACCAAAGACACTTGGTAAACACAAAATGCTTCATGGTGCCCCAGAGAGGGCTGGTAGTTCAACTTTATATGAGCTTCTCTTACAGTTGTAATGCGGAGATGGCTAGTGTCAAAGCTTATGATGGGTTATCAGGGATGAAAATTTAAGATTATCTAAAACTGTGTCTAGACAAAAGAATTTTTTCTCATTATGTCACTGCTCTTTCATTTCTTGTTTCTCAAGGAATGCAATGAATTGAACAGAGAACTCTGTTCATATCAAACAATCTACACAATAGAAACTTATACTATTTTGTCCATCCGTTCAGAATTTAGATAAACTATTCCTTCCCCCATTCACTTCCCAGTAAAAATGGAAGTGTCAGATATGTGGACAGCTATCTTCCCATCTATTTTGTTGTACTCCTTTACACTTAATTCCAGAATTATAATTATTGCAAATATGCATGTATATTTTTTTTAAATTCCCACTGAAATTCTGGAAGCACTAAGAAGAAGCACCACCATGTATCACTGTTTATGAAATAGCAAACGTGCTTATTGCTCACTTAGTAATTAAAGAAGCAAAGTATCTCTGTATGGCATCCATTGTATATAAAGGGCATCAGATTGTAGGCCACCAGTATTTGTTGAGAGTTACCTGCTTAACCCTTTTCTCTTCTCTCCTAGGTGACCTGCTTCCTGCAGATGGAGTGCTTATCCAGGGGAATGATCTCAAGATAGATGAGAGCTCTTTAACGGGGGAGTCAGATCATGTACGCAAATCAGTGGACAAAGACCCCATGTTGCTGTCAGGTGAGGGACATCTGACAGTGCTCCCAGACAAGAAACATGACAAGATGAACTAATTCTACTTTGTTGTAAAGCTACGTTAACATTAACAGAATCTTACAAGCCTAAACCACCTGCCTCCACTTTTAACTAGGGCAAGTCTTTCCTAAGTTTCTTTTTCTGACGTTATGTAACTGCAGGCTCCTTCCTCTCTTACCTGATTGTTCCCTAAACAGTATCTCTTCCTCTCTTTTCCCCAAGGTCATTCATATATTCCATTACAACTCTGTCTTAATATAGTTACTGAGACAGTAAATTTGGCAGGTCAGGCACTGGGCTAGAAATTAGGAGTTCTAGTCCTGCCTTAGGCACAAAGTCATCTGGGTGATTTTGAGCTAGTCACTCTTTCTTAACCCTAGGAAATTTGCAATGGCAAACCACTCCCCAAAATCCTTGCCAAGAGAACTGCAAGGACTTGACATACATCACAATATGTATGTCTTCAATAGCCATTACAGTTAACATTTCTTTTTACAAAGGTTAAGTAGACTACACCAAAACTAAGTAGCAATATAATATAACCATATTAATAGATACCAAATCTACCACTCTGTATGTAAAAATAAGGTGAAGGAAATTTATCTATTCCTTCCTGGAACTGATTCCTGCATGTCTCCCATAGGATCTCTTGCAGCATGTAAAGGATGCCTGGATCTCTTGCTTTCTGCACATGTGCTATTATATTATGTGATTTATCATTTTTATCCAAAATGTGATTTTGGCCAGCATAAATTTGTGCCAAAGGTCTGGAAACATGCCAAGGTTTTTCCCATTTGAACATTTTCTCTCAAAAACAAACAAACCCTTTTTGTCCTCTATGAGCACATTTGTTGATGCATTTAGGTTATAGAATTTGGCACCATATCCCACACAGCCCCCTTTTTTTTCCAGGGGGATGGTATCTTGCTTTCTGCAAATTCCCTTTTATGAGAGGTTTTCAGGGAACATCAAGCTTGGCACAAAGTGAGGGAAGCCTCTTGAGGCTTAAGCTTAACTGGAACATAGGAATGGTGGAAGGACGCTCATTTCTCTTTTTCACTCTGAGTACCAAATGCTTCAGAGGCTTCTGAGCCCCATGAAGATCTTTTAAGAGTTAAATATATCTGTAGTACCTGCATTTGGGCTCTGCAGACAGTTTACATGATACATCAGCAGAAAGGTCACAATCTATTGGCCTTATATCTTCCAACTCCAATTCCATTTTTTCCCAGAAAAATCCAAAAGTTGGTGTTTTTCTAAGCCACAAAAGGCCCCATGCACCACACGTATGGAACAGCCAAAAGCCGATTTGTATTTTGTTTTCTGCTCACAGCCAGATCACATAATGATTTGGACGAATCACTGGCATGAATCATACAAGTTACTGACACTGATTAGAAATATGGAGCTTTTAAAAGCAAGATGCCAAAAGAAAAGTTTAAACTCAGCCAAGATGCACATCTTCATATTGAATCTCTCAACTCTGGAGCAAGTATCAAAGTGCCTTCATTATTTGCTAAGAAATAATCCAGGGACTGAGTCAGCTCCAAAAGAGCAGGGGCCACGTGAGATAGATGAGCTGTATAGTGATGAGACATTCAGGGGATGCCCACAAGCTACATTCCTTTGTTTTCAAAAAGGAGTACATCATTCTGGTGCTAAGGCATTCCATGTATTTTGGGAAGTGCTTTAAATTTTACCACTATTGTGTAGCTTTGGGGGCTGAGCCTTAATTAGTAATAGCTACACTAAAGAGCAGTGTGCTTTATTATATGGCCAAGTTGATCTCAAGGAGTGATCTAATGGGGCATATCTGGTGTCAGGGTTCTGAGTAACATCCCCAACGTAATTAAAACTCTCAGAATCCAAAATTCCTTAGAATGAGATTTTATTGAAGACATTATATTGGCACATCTGGAGAAACCCCAAATCTGAATTCCCGCATTTTCTCCACCCAAAGTAAAGTTTCTTCCCTTATGTAGCAGGGGGGAGAAGGAGGAGGTTGTGGTAGGAAGGGGAAGAGACAGAGGGAGTACAAGAGAAAGAAAGAGGAGTTTGGAGGGAGGAAAAGGAGGGAGGAAAAAGGGGGAAGGTGGTGAATGGCAAGGAAAGGAATTGGTGGGCCAAACCTGAGGGAAATAAGGGGATAGAAGAGCAGAGACTTCTGTGGGCCAAGCCTGAGGGGAATAAGTGGATAGGATATGAAAGGCTTCTGTGGGGCAGATCTGAGGAAAATAAGGGAATAGGATAGGAGAGGCTTCCGTGAGGCAGATCTGAGGAAGAAAAAAGTTTGAGTGAGACAAGCAGAGGAGTCAATGAAGGAGCAGAGACTGTGGAAGAGGAGCCTAACAGGTAGTTCAAGAGAGAGTGAAGAGAGAAGGAGGAAGAATTCAGCTGCCTGAATACCACCCCATTGTGTGACCCACCTGCTGACTAAAAGACTAACCATTTCCCCACCACATGACCTGCCTGCTGAGAGGAGGCTGACTACCTCCCCATCACTTGACCCTGGTAGTTGGAGGTTATTGGAGAGGTACCAATGTGGACTGGCCACTATATGAAGAAGGCCAGGGGAACCCAGACTCCAGCGACCCTTTTGAGGGTTAGCGCTACATTTAAACCATCACATGCCACCCTCTTCTCCAATCCAAGTAGGGTAGCATCAAAAGGTCATCTTCTGGTCCTCCCTCCACAGGTGCACACCAGATGTCCTTGATTCCCACAGGAAAGAATGCTGTAGTGATAAGACTCCCAGCTAATTATTGAATTCTAACCGCCATATACATTTTTCTAAAGAATGGTGTGGCAAGTCTGAAACGAAACTAACTAAATTCAAAGAGAAAAAAAAGAAAAAAAATCTGCAAAGAGTCCTTTTAGGCTTGACACTGATTCAGATACACTAATTTCTAAATCCCAGCCTAAGAATGTGTAATTGCTATGGCTTCAAATGATATGACTGAGCAATTGCAAAGAACTTTCAAGATACTGAAACACAAAACTCCTAACATGATTTTAGGTTTTCTAATGATTTGTCTGAAACCAGCCACAGAGTGCTAGCCAGGCCTCTCAAGTTTCATTGCCATACCTCTTGAACTGAAACCATGTACTTAATAACAATAGCAAAAGCACTAGACTTATAATACTGTTCCACAGTGCTTTATAGCATTGTCTAAGTGGTTTACAGTCAGCATATTGCCCCCAACAACCTGGGTCCTCATTTTACCAACCTTGGAAGGATGGAAGATTGAGTCAACCTTTAACTGGTCAGGATCAAACTCCTGGCAGTGGGTAGAGTTAGCCTAGTTCCAATGTTTTTTGAGAGGAATTAGTCTTACATTATGGTTAATTCTTCAGGTTAAGCTTCTGAGGAAGCATAGATCTCTTTAAGGCCTAGGCCAGTGGTGGCAAACCTTTTACTTACCGAGTGCCGAAAAGTACGCACTTTGCACGTGCCATGTGCATTTGTGTGGCTCCTCCATGTGCACTGCATGTGCAACTGCACCATCTGTGCATGCATGCAGCTTTTGCAAGTGCAATGCACATGTGCTGAGCGCAGGCACTCATGTACATATGAGCAATCGTGTGTGCATGCACAGGAGAGCTCTGAAGACCAACTGGATTTCCTGCTGCAATCACGTGCATGCATAGTAGAGGCCTGAAGACCAGTTGGGTCTCTGCAATCATGCATGCATGCATTGCAGAGACCCAGCTGCTCTTCAGGCCTCTACTGTGCATGCACATGATTGCATCAGGAAATCCAGCTGGTCTTCGGAGCTCACACGTGCATGCTCAGCTGGAGGTAAGTTGGCCGACAGCTTGTGTGCCCAGCAAGATGGCTCTGCATGCCACCTGTGGCACCCGTGCCATAGGTTCACCATCATGGCCCTAGGCTGACAACCAGTGGCTTACAGCAGCAGATTTCATATTTGCAAAATCAACACTGTGATGTAATTACTGTCATTTATGTCAATGTTGAGATCTATCAACTGCAGCATATTAGTTCTGATGAGCCTCTGAACATAGGCATAACCCCCATCAGTAATTCCTTCATCTAAATATCTCTTTTGCCGTGATGTTGCTGCAACCTCAGTTTGATCTAGTGGTTAAAGCACCAGGCTAGAAACTAGGAGACTGTGAGATTTAGTCTCACTCTTTCTCAGCCAGTCACTGTCTCTCAACCCAACTCACCTCACTTGTTGTGAGGAAGCAGTGTTGGACATTTTTGCTACCTGGAGTTATTTGTAAAAATAATAAAGGATAGAACTAAACAAACAAATTCTGGGGAGGGGGAAAATCACATCTGCTTTTAAGAATTGTGACAGGGGCTCCAAAGCATATTTTTCCCTTCAGGTCCCAAGCACTGCACAGCCCTATGAGAGCCTTTTGCTAATGTTTTGCAAATCGTGCCATCAGTAGATGTCAAATAATGCTGTACCTTTTCCAGAATAGCTCAGCTCATAATTAATCCAGAAAATCTATTTCTCGGGTTCCTCACATTTCCATTTAGTATTCTTCTGATTTTTCTTTTGATTTAGGCACCCATGTCATGGAAGGCTCTGGGCGAATGGTTATCAGTGCTGTTGGAATCAACTCACAGACTGGGATTATCTTTACTTTGTTGGGTGCTGGTGGGGAAGAGGAGGAAAAGAAAGAGAAAAAAGGTAAGGTCCACTCTCTGGTCCAGGTAAGCACTTCCCTAGTGTACCTCTGGATCCATTGTACTGCATGCCGGTCTTCATGCTCATATCAGCTCTCTTGTTGACTGAAGCCAGGGCATCCAGATGCATTTCAGAGCTGCTCCACATAAATGTCTTCAAAAACATCCAGTATTTGCAGAAAGTATCTATAGTTTCTGCATAATTGGCACAAGGATGACTTCAGGTTGATGGAACCTTATTATAATTTGTTCCTTTTCTGATCACGAAGATTTATTCATACGCCCTCCTCTTGAGCATTGCTTGCTTCCCCTTGTTATCTACCCAGGCTATTCATATGCCATTCGGATCCCTTTTGAACCTTTTGGTTATTTTACTCTCCAGCCATCATTCCCAAACAGCGCTGTCTGGGCTACTTCAGTTGGGTAGTCTTCATGTTAAATAGAGTTTGCTAGGGTTAGAAGAGATGTTTATGGGGGATGTTTGCACAGAGTATGTCGGTCATACTCTGGAGCAGTATTTTTCAATCTTGGCAATGTTAAAGTATTTGGACTTCAATTCCCCAAATTCCTAGCCAACATGTCCATACACCTTAAAGCTGTCAAGGTTGAAAAACACTGTTCTGGACCATCTAAGAACTGAGGCAGAATAAATATTCTAGAATCATTGCTCAATGCTGGCTCAGTAAGACTCTTCCATATAACTATTTCCCCAGCACAATGCTCCCTATGATAAGTACTATAAGAGAACCCTGGCTAGAATTTTTGGAACTATAGTTTTAAAGACACTAGGCTGGGAAAGGCTGTTTTGGTAAAGCTGTTTTATCATCTCACTCCACTTTAGCTTGTTTTAATTGGATCCCATTCTTTTCCAAAGATGTCCCATTCAGTGTTAGGAATCCACTCATCTTTTCTGCTCTCCCCATTCTTTTCTTCCTTGGCTTCAGAAGCCTTTCTTCTCCTTACTTGCCAGTGAAGTCCCTTGGCTGTCCTTCACTGCATTCTTACCTCTGTTTTGTCCTCTTCATCTCCCTATGCAACTGGGAGAAGGTATAAAGAATCCAACCCAACCAATCATAGGCATTGCTTAGGCAAGCCATTCACCCATGTGATCAGTTTATTTGAAATATTCTCCTAGCAATATACAGAAAAATGACTCCCACGCAGTTGGGAGAACACTGAAAGGGCAATACTTCTGCAATAACACTTGAGTCAGTACATACTCTGTGCAAACATTTGGTTGAATAGTGCTGGAGTTTGACTCAGCATGCTGAATTATGGTTCATCATTTTTGGAATCTGCCTCAGCAAGGAACTGGGCACAACTCAAAGCTTTGGCATTTGCTTCATTGTTGTTGCATCTTCCATATATAGTAGCAAGACTTATTAACCCACTCTCTAAGAAATTAGAAAAACTGCTCCAGCCTCTTTCTCTATCAGTGTAAAACAAATAGCCAATGTTAAAAGAAAAAAAAAAAGATGCAAGAGAAAAGTGTTCCATTCTGCCTAAATCTCTTTTTTTATTCCATCTGAATAATATGCAGTCTATTTCTGTGTTAGCTTGTTAATTATGTTCAAAATTGTATTGATTTAGTGCTGGTGCTTAAAAATCTACTACAATACAATTAATTCCTGTTCAAAGAACAATTGAGCTAAGGGGATAGCACCACTGAATCCCTAATAGCAAAGGGATTTTAAATAAATGCCATCTTAATTTATTATCTTATTTTGTTATTAACTTATTTAATGGAGAGTTTAGGGGTTTTATATCGTGGATTGTTAATGTTGTACGCCACTTGGAGTTGTCATGTGTGAATCAGGTGACCATGTAAATTTGTTTAATTAATAAATAAAATAATTTGTTCATTGTCCCTGGTGGTTTCTACAACACTTCCATATTTTTTTTTGACAAAAACCCATTTATGTCAATCTGAAACTTCTGCTGGCTGAAGCATTGCCAATGTCTCAGTCAAAACCTGTTAGCCAATCACTGTCAAGCAATCTTCCTCACCCAATAAAACTCACAACAGTTATTTAACCATTTCTCTCCGTAATAAGTTGGCTTCCTGTTTTATCCTTTTCCTACCTGTGTGTCTTCCTAACATTCACTGTTCCCAGATCATTGTCAAAAGACGCATGTTATGCTATGGTGACTTTACTCTAATCGGTTATTTGCAAATTAGCAGACATAACTCTGGCCAGAATCTGGACGTAAAATCATCTGTGAATCCTATCTTACATACACTTTGCCCATCACAGTCAATTTAAATGCAATGGTAAATTGGCCCACTGTCATAATGCATTAATAATTAGCATAATGCATTAATTCAAGTGCTAAGTCATTGCATCCAAAATGATGCAACATCGTCCACCATTAACATCAGCCATGATGAATGTTTAGTGCCACAATAATTATCTATTATTTCACTAATATAAAATATGATTGCTTGTTAGTAAACGTGAACTGAAGACTGACATATTGACTATTTGTCTGGGAGGGATCTGATGTTGAAATTAAGATATCATGAATCTGGCAGAGCAGAAACCTGCCTCTTGTTTTCCTCTGCATCTTTGATGGAGCAGAGAAATTATTTATAGTAGAATAATCTTAAGCAAAAGTAGAATTGGAGATAATCAGAACACTGTTGCCTTCTCCCTTCAAAGCTTTTGTTTTGTTTTGTGAACAATATAGGAGGGAAGTTTTCTCCCATGACCATTCCGGGCATGAAGGACCATAAGTACTTTAAAATGAAACTCTTCAAACTTAGTTTTGGTATCAAAAGTTGGTAAGCAATCCATGAGAATTGGCAGGATAACACCTCCCCACCCAGCTTCTAGTTAAGGTCATCCCTAAGACTGCAAAGTTTTTAGTAGTTGTTAGCCAAAGATGGCCATCAGTTTAGTCACTGTCTGGGACCATTCTGCTTACACTAGGGCCAACAAATTATCTATTAACAACTCAGCACCAGAGAAAACTAAGTAGCAATGAGCAATTAGCCTAACCAATTGATTCTGGTTCAACAACCTAAGCAAAAGCCTTTGTTAATAGTCTTGTCTCTTTTTCCTATTATCTCCCACTTCCCTCCACATATTTTTATTTTTCTATGCACCATGCATATCTCAATAGAAAAAAAAAAAGAGATGGGAGAACAAGTTTCCTACCCTGACTGCCAGATTTAGCTTTTGGATGAAGACAGGTATCAAAAATAATGGAAATGGTTGATAGCATCTTCACAATCTGTATAGAAACATATCATGGTTTTCTCCTCCTCCTTCTCCTCCTCCTCCTCCTCCTCCTCATCCTTATCCTTCCTCCTTCTTCTTTGAGAAAAAGTAGTTTTTCAGTATTTTGTGTTGGTTCAGCTTGAAGGATGATAGTTTTCTCATCTCAGAAACATCTGGATCTGATCAAGAAAATCAAAAAAGAAAGTGAGAATTTGGTCTTTTTCTGAACATCAAAAAAAAAAACAAAACCAAGCTCATGAACATTGCAAGGAATGGAAACATGAAAATAAAAATTAATGGTGAAGAGATAGACCGCATGGAAAAAAATCACTTTCCTAGAATTGCAGATTGCAATACAACATTCTTTGGGCAGGTCTGCCCCTCCCAATGGCTGCCACTCCAGTTGTCAAATTAATGTTGCTTCTGTCTTCTGAGTCCCACTACTTTCAGCCCCTGTTGTGCCTTCCCTTTCCATACATAATGCCAACATCCTGTCTGTGCTGGGTCTCTTCTTTCACCAATTCCTTCTCAAGGACAAATCAAAAGTTACCAGCACTGAGAGTATAGAGGATATGTGTACAAGTCTATTTCTCTGATATCCCAAAAATGCATAATCATTCATACAAGCTAGTTATGAGCATCCATAAGAACATAAGAAGAGACTTGTTGGTTCATATCAAATGCCCATGTAGCCTCGTCTCACAGTATTCCAGGAAGATGATAAGCAGGAGCTGAAAGAAATACTCCTTTTTGCCTCCTAAAAACATAATTGCAAGCAAAAGGTTCCATCTCTGGTGGAAATCTACAGTATGCATGTTCTTGCATGTTCCTTAATTCTGGCATGTTCTTTAATGATGGTCCCTCTATATAGAAAGAGATGCATTCATCAGGCATCACATATTTCAGTTAAATCTACAACAGTGTCATGCAACGCCACTACAGTTGGGCAGCTGATGAATTTTAGTATAACTGTGGTTGAAAAGAAGAAAGTGGGTAGTTGATCTGGCAATACCAAAGAAGACAAAGAATTGGAGAAGTTCACAAAGTATCAAGAACTGAAAATCAAAACTGAAAGATTATGACCTTAACCAGCCATGATGGTCCAGTGGTTATCAGCACACTGGATCCATTCCCAAAAATTTCAGACGGCACTTAGAAAATCGGCACATTGAAAAAATTTCCATCTTTTAATAGCAAAAGGCCACACTGTTTAGATTTACACGTAGACTACACTGATACATTATGACATTCTGGGTTCTTGGGAAGAACCTATTACATACCAGCTAAAGAACTGGCAGCTGTGACTTTACATTGTTGTGAACAGATAGGCACATCTCAATAGGTGGAGAAAAATGTCAAATCCAGTCTAAATACCTAGTTAGTTCTATGGACAACCATAATAATGCAATTTGGACTCAACCCAGTTCCTGCTGTTCCTCTTAGTAGTTGTCCGCACTTGACTGCTTATTCTAAAGGTAGTTTTTATAGTCTTCCATGAATCTTAATCCTAGCCATCACAAGAGGGGGTACAATAAATTAAAAGGGCTGATTACATAACACTAAAAAAGAGAAAGAGTTTCACTTCTTCTGGATAAAAGGAAAATAAATGTATAATATATCTCACGTTCTAACAGTTGATGAAGAACTCCAAGAAATGTATCCTTTTTTTTAGCCTGTCTTGTCAAAACCAACTCAGGCTGGACAGCTTTTGTAGTATAGGATCCATTCCAATAAGCAATTGTTTTCTAAAAGTAAAACATCTGGTACCTTAGAGCAAGAAGCCAGTAAGTGTATTAAGGATGAGGAGACAAGCCCTTCTCTTGTTCTGGGCAAAAAGAGGTCAAACGAGAGAGTGAGGCAACACGGCAGAGTGATGGAGGCAATTAGATGTTTTGCCTAAAGCATCCACAAGAAGTGATCCTGTCACTACTAGCATCAACCAAAATCACATGGTCAGTTATGATTTATAAAGAAGACTTCTATCATGTTTTTAAAAGTTATGCTAGGACAACCTTGCTGGGCTACGTTTCTTCCAGGAGAACGCTCTTTGGTAGAAAAGGTTTCTTTTTGTAATATATTCCACTTTAAACACTAATAGATCTCTCTGTGTTCATTGCTATATTTATATTTCTCCCAGTTCTGCAGATCCCATACTACGTTTTTACTTAGCCTGTTTGAGAATCTTATCCTTGAAATTGGTCGAGATTCCATACACACCCCTTTTTTTACAGGAACCTAAAACCATCCCCGCTTTTTTCAATACATATAATTCAATCCAATATAGCAGTAGATTAAAGCAACCAAATTAGGCTCATTTCCTCTACCTACAGCTATATTTTGCTTGCACCTGCATTAATGATCCTCAGCCATGTATCCTCCAAATGTGGGACTACAACCCCTGTCATATCCAACCAGCTGTTGGTTGTTGGTTTTACAATAATGGAAGCTGAAGACCAATATAATTTGTGGGGATCAGATAAGAAAAGACTAACTGCTGCCTACAGAGCATAGTGGGAAGAGCTTTATCGCGATCCATGCCCTCCATAGTATGTATGTGTGTTTGTGTGTATGTATGTGCATGTTGCACTGGTGCTGTGTTGTCTGTTCTCAAGCGTCCTGTGTTTGTCGTTCCCTTTTTCTGTTGTAGGGAAGCAGCAGGATGGGGCAGTGGAGAATAATCAAAACAAAGGTAAATGTTTCCCCATCGTATCTCTTGAGTGCCTACATTTAGTTGGAATGCCAGCTATATCAGAAAGACATAACATTCTCCAGATCTTGATAGTCTAGTAGTTCAATATTTTTTTAGTTAAACCATAAAATCCAATGTATTCTTTTTAACTATTTTTTCCAACAGTAACAAGTCCAGATCTAATGATCTGAAGTCAAGATATTTAAATCTTGTCTATTTATTTATTTTGCTTATTATTTCCTATTTTTAATATGCAAATGTTTCATTGACTATTAAGCAACTATATGTTCCACAACAAACCCTATTTCTCCAAGATCATAGCGCTGAAGATTTTAGGTAGATGGGTTATAAAAGTTTGTACATGCAAAATTAAACTCAGATGAATCTCTACAACCCATTAGTTAATTAAATGCTATCAAGTTCAGTTCATCTCCTAATGATTGTCGGAATAAATGTGTATCATTTTGACATGTCTTTTAGCTCTTCTAGGAACATGTAAATCATCCAGTACTAGGACCAGCCAAAATACAGCAAACCAGCTGTATTTAAGGTCATAATTTATAGTTAGCTGTTTGAAGATATAATTCAGATGTTTGAATTACATCTTTAGAGGTGCTGTTGAACCCTAGGATTCTAGGGTATAGTAGCAATTGATATTTGAATGACTGTGAATTTAGTCTTCAGATTTAAATAAAACACTTCTGGTTAAGCAAAGAACAGAAATTTGTTTGGTTTTTTTAAAGAAACATAGTGGATGTTGAGGTTTTTAAGTGGAAATTGTCTGTTGGATAATGCACTTAGGTTAGTTTGGTAGATAAGACCTCAGTGCATCCCATTCTTTACAGCCACTGGCCATGGCCACCATAGCTCATAATGGCTGGATTTGAACATCTGGATGCCCCATACCCACCTTGACCTAATATACAGAGTTTAAAAGAAGACTATGACCTCACCTAATCCTGGATTTTCTACTGGTTTACAACCTAGTCCTAGAACAGGGGCATCAAACTCAAGGCCCATGGGATACTTAGATCTGGCTAGTGGGACCACCCTGGAAACAGCAAAGGATTGGCCCTCCCAAGGACCAATCACAGCCGAAAAAGGAGCTTGGGAGCTCATTTTCTCTGGCAGAGTGCTCAGGCCACCACAGGCACCCCTGACATGAGTGATGTCAAGCTGGCCATGCCCACCCTGATCTTCCCTTGGTCAAACACAACCCTGATGTGGCCCTCAATGAAATCGAGTTTGACACCCTTGTACTAGAGGCCTGCAAATATGTTTTACTATTCTATTCTATTCTCTCTTCATTTCTAAGCTACATGAAACATGGCTCCACCTGCAAGAGAATGTCAGAGTTGCTTTGATTAATCAACATTCTCTGTAATATTAGCAGAAAAGGAAAATGAGCTATATGGTACTAAAATGCTATAGTAGATGTCTGTTTTGCTGGACTTTGAATTGAATGTTAAACTTTTTGAATATTGAACCTTTTTGACAGTAGGCCTATCAAATGAGCTTCTTCCCAAGTAAGAATAAAATGCAATATGACTGTTTAGAAAAATAAGCATCTTGTGGAAAAGACAACGTTAGCAAAACTCCTGTTAAAGCAATGGAAAGTAATGGCTATTCAGCCTTAAAAGAGATGAGTGTCTTCTTCGATTGATATATTGTATTTCTCTAGGTTCAATATGCACTGAATGAATCAGAGAACAGTATGGCCCACCCAAGAGGCAAAATTTCTGGACCTATCATTAAAATAAGTTTTGTTCATCAATGGCAACTGAACAGCTTTTCTATAAGGGGTCCTATTGTTTGTTGAAAATCTCTTTCTCCCTCTGGAACTCTACATTTTGAGAGCTCACTGGGAAAATCACTGCAATTAAAATAGTCTAAGTTGGTTATGAAGATGTGTTCTATATATTGGAAGAACTTCCATGAAAAGAATGCATGGGAATGATGTCCCAAAGGTGCTTCTTCAAGAGGCAATTGGACTTTCTTTGTTTTTTCTTGAAGACATTTCATTTCTCATCCAAGAAGCTTCTTCAGTTTTGACTGAGGTTGGAATTGAAGAAGCTTCTTGGATGAAAAGCAAAACATATTCAAGGAAAAACAAAAAAAGTCGAGTTGCCTCTTGAAAAAGCACCTTTGGGACAACCATGATCTGATGACTGAGAATCATGAGAATGATGGTACTTTTGCTTAGATAAATGGTGTGCATGGATGTTAAGTGAGAAAGCTTAGATGAAGAGCAATGACTTAATTACTGGTGGTTAAATAAGCCATAGTGATTTAGTCTATAGGTGTATGATAAATGACAACCAAACAAAGTCAAAACTCATTTGTAGCATATAAATCCAGGTCACTCTTAATATTAGCATTCAAAATATATTTTACAACACCATTTCCATTAAACAATTTGCTACATTCAGAACAGAAATACAGAATAGAAAACACAGGACTATTATAATGATCTATGATGTTGCCTGGGAACACACTTTATAAAATTCCAGGAATGAATCATGCATCTTGCAGTAAAAAGTGATTTTAAAAAACCACAACAGCCTTAGCTAACATTGGGCAAATTCTGCTTTACCTAATATATCCATTTTGATTATGGCAACAGTTGCAAAATTGCAAAAAGAACCACAACTTCTTATGGCCTTGTTTTTATGCCTTTAATAGAAGACTGAGTTCAAACCTCTAGCCAAGTACTAAGATTTTTTTTTAAAGGACTTTGTTCATTGAGCTACAATTGGTTGGATTTAAATTTCACTTTAAACCATAAACCATGGTTTATAAATCGCTATGTCTGGCTTCACTTATCTTGCTAACCCAAAACTGAACATCATAGTGGATTAATACCAAACATGATTTCTGTTACAGGCAATAAATAACATTTTTATGGAGATCAATACAGTAGAAAATATCTGCTTATGTTTTGTAGCATACTAGGATGTTGTTTATAAACAATTGGATCAAGAAAAGTAAAACGCACACACACGTGCGTACACAAACAGACGTGCAAGCATAATAAAAGAATTATTATAAAGAGTCAGCAATTCTGGGCAAAACCACATTTGCTCCTTTCTCTCTGCAGCCAAAAAACAGGACGGGGCAGTTGCCATGGAAATGCAACCCCTGAAAAGTGCCGAGGGTGGTGAGATGGAAGAGCGGGAGAAGAAGAAAGCCAGTGTGCCCAAAAAAGAGAAATCTGTCTTGCAGGGGAAGCTCACCAAACTGGCTGTTCAAATCGGGAAAGCAGGTACGGGGACCAAAGTGAGTGGGGCAGCTGCATTGTACCAAGGGTGGACGCTTCCCTTTGGGAAAGGAAGTGAGCTTGGATGCACCGTTGCTAATAAATGAACAAATAATATCCTTGACTGAGAGAAGACCAGTTGTGCAGTATGTACAAATCGGGCAAGGGTTTGTCTTTTCATTGATTCCATATTAATTATTTATCCATTGTTACTCTTTGTCAATGTTCTAATCCAGTTTTAATAGTTTTAGAGGGGTAATGAACTAACCCTGAGACTGAAGCCACATTCAGGGTCACGGAAAACGTAATTCATCCCTCTCTCTGCCTTCTGAGATAAGCATATAGTGCATGAGGATGCATGCATGCCTTTAGTTCTTATGAAAGGCAGAACTGCAAAGTTATAGTTAAGGCAGCTCAGCTAAGAAACTAATATCAAACAAGTTTTGGTATCATGTATATTTATCTGAATGCTGATTCTTTGTATTTACTATTTGTATCTGTTTTATTACTGTGTTTAAGCTATTTTTGTTTATATTTTGTTTGTTATTATCCTATTTTATTTTATTTGATATGACAATAAGATTAATCAATTAATAAATTACTTATTAAAGCTAATGCTTTGCACTCAGGAGGATAGGGTGTATAAATACATAGTATCTAGTAGATCATTTGCTGCCAATTAAATTGGAACTTTTGATGCGTAAAGGCCTTGCATCCAGTTTCCCATTATTTATGGTATTAAATACATACATGGGGTTCCCCTTGAAAAGCATCCGGAGGCTGCAGTTGGTGCAGAGTGCAGCTGTGTGGATGATTTGAGGGGCTCCTCGGAGCTCCCACACTACACCTCTTCTGCGCGAGCTGCACTGGCTCCCTGTGGCCTTCTGGGTGCGATTCAAGGTGCTGGTTCTCACCTTTAAAGCGCTCCATGGCTTGGGACCTGAGTATCTACGGGACCGTCTGTTGCCACCGTCAGCCTCCCGCCGACCTGTGCATTCCCAGAGGGCGGGCCTCTTTGGGGTTCCATTGTCAGGACAGTGCCGTCTTGCAGCCCCAAGGGTTCGAACCTTCTCTGTGGGGGCACCCTCCCTGTGGAATGAATTCCCCCCAGAGATCCGGACCATCACGGACCTATGGACCTTCCGGCATGCATTAAAAACCTTTCTGTTCCAACAAGCCAGTCTGGCCTAGTACTATTAGTTGGGGATTTTAATTAGTTTTAAATTAGTTTTAAATTTGTAATTTTAATTGTTTTAAATTTTTAAATTTTTAATTTTATAATCAGGTTTTAATTGGTTGGCCATTAATTTAGTTAATTTTAATTGTGTTTTAACTGTTATTTATTTGTGTCCTTTTTAGACGGCTGTACACCGCCCCGAGTCCTTCAGGAGAGGGGGCAGTTATAGGGGTTGTGAAAATAAATAAAATAAATAAATAAAAGCCACCTACTCTTAAAATGGGTCTGTTCCCTGAAGTATGGAGGGGGGGAAATCCCCTTAAAAGCTGGTCCTTTGGTGTAATCAACCTTGTCAAGGTGCTGGGGAGATGCTGCTAAGAAGCTGAATTTCCCATCTTTGTGAAAAAGAGACATTGTTATAACATTATTGTGACTCTCCAATACTCCCTTAGGTTCACATTACAAATATACTGTAGTAGAAAGGGAATGAGATTGCTCTTCTTTTCTCCACATACCTGTTTTGTTTCCTTGACTAGACTCCCTCAATCAATTGTCCTACAGATGTTTTGAACTCCTTTAATAGCGCCCATTCCCATTTTAGAGATATATGTTGCTAAAAAGAGATATAATCCTGAGGCCATCAGCCTGGAGAAAGCTGCGTAGACAGCAACAGGTCCCATCAGTTCTCGTTTTAAGAATGGAAATTTGTGTAATTGACTGGGCCTTGTGCCAAGAAGCCCTTTGGGGACTTTTCTTCTCACATTCTGGCTTTTAATACAAAATGTTCTCAAGTCTCAATCTTATTTGCAGGGTGTGTGATTTCACAGATTCAGGTCTTGCTGCTGCATCTGACTGTCTCTCTTCTTATTTTCTCCAATCCTGCTAGGGCTGGTGATGTCAGCTATCACAGTCATCATCCTCGTCCTGTATTTCATCATTCAAACCTTTGTTATTGATGGGATGACATGGTTGGCTGAGTGCACTCCTGTTTACGTGCAATACTTTGTCAAGTTCTTTATTATTGGGGTCACCGTCCTGGTGGTAGCTGTGCCTGAAGGCTTGCCACTGGCTGTCACTATCTCTTTAGCCTACTCTGTCAAGGTGAGCATTATCCCCTTGGTGCCTTCACTGGTTTTCTCTAACCACTGGTTTTCTCTTTCCATGGCTGGACCTTGTGTCATCTAATACCATAAATACTCCCTTGTGGCCTTCTCCCTTTGAAGCTCTGGTGCAAGTTAGCTTAACAGGAATGGCTGAGTAGATTGTGGAGTAGATCCCAAGGTAGATCATCATCAATCACCTTGAAAATTATGCAGCCATTATTAGGAATCAGCATGCATTTGTCAAGACGTATTTTCACCAGATTACTGATTAATTCATTTTTTAAATCAGCAACTTCCTTAATAAATTATAGGAATACCAACTTTTGAAGAAGTATCCATGGTACACTGATCAGCAAGCTACTTTAAGTGTGGGTGAAATAGGACAGTTAGGTAGATTGTCATTAATGGTTAGCTCTCTAATGGATTCTCACCCAACTGGAGTAAGGCATCATTCTTGGATCTTATGGTCTTTAATTTTGGGGTTAATAAGTAGGATGGAAAGGCTAAAGGGATACTTATCAAATGTGCAGAGGAAACAAAAGTATGTGGGGTGCTGATCATTTAGAAGACAGAAATAATATTCAAATAAAACAAAAGTTTTATTAGAATAGTGTCAGGGTTCCACACATCATCCTCAACGCAATCAGAACGCCAGAGGACGAAAGTCCAAAGAATAAGATTTTATTGAAAACATTGTACTGGTACAATCTGTTAAATCCCGAATCTAAAGCTTCCGGGATTCCTTCACCCAAGTAAAACTCAAAGTTCCACCCCATTAATTATCACATGCTAATTACTGTCCAACCACTTCAAAGAGGAGTCCAATGACTTCTAAAACACTTCCCATGCAAACAGCAAGAAAGCTCTCATGAGAAGTAACTTGAAAGGAATGAAAACAAGATAAGCAGCTGCCGCTTCTAACTCCCCCTTCGGCCTCTCAGCGACCTTGAAGCAAAAAACTGAAATGTGTCAAGATCTACATAGCCCTAAATTCTACTGTATAAAATGGCCTGCACAATATAATGGAACACCACCCCCCTATAGACAAATGTCCTTTTGGATCTTGACAAATAGAATAGAAATGAAAGTAACAGCATGAAGTGTAACAGAGCAAATGCAAAATTCTTTAGGTAGGAAACAACAATCACTTATTCAGATACAGAATGGGCTGTGAAAAAGATCTGAGAGGAATTTTATTTAATTTTTTATTTAGCGTATGGCATCTACAGAGGTCAAGCATCTTAGAAGAATTGATTACCAACTGAATATAACTCCACAGTGTGATGTGTTTGCATAAAAATACAAATGTATATTTTGGCACTTGGAGAGGATCAGGACTTTCAAAGGGTGCTCTGGATACACTAGGCTGCTGTAATTTTGTCCTTTAAATCCTCCAATTCCCTCCAAAACAAGGTCTCAAAATTGGCCCTCATTTATTCTTGGAACACTGTAGGAATGGAAGTGGATGGGATGGTGGGCCCTAATTTACTCACTTTGGAGAAAAATATGTATAATTTTAATCTCTTTTGCTGACTATAGAAAATGATGAAAGACAACAACCTGGTTCGGCATTTGGATGCCTGTGAGACCATGGGCAATGCCACGGCCATCTGCTCAGACAAGACAGGGACCCTTACTACCAATCGCATGACAGTTGTGCAGTCCTACATGGGTGACACTCACTACAAGGAGACGCCTGAGCCCAATAGCCTGACATCCAAGACACTGGATCTGCTGGTGCATGCCATTGCTATCAACAGTGCCTATACCACCAAGATACTAGTGAGTAGTAATTATTTTGGAAACACTCCTTCCGAAGGCTACATTGGTCCAGAAATGCAGTATTATTATGCAACTAGGGAATCTAAGGTCCTTAGGAAACTGTTGAACTATAGTTCCCATCACCTTTACCTATGTTGGCTGCAGATTTGGGAAATGTAGCTTCCTGTGAAATAAATGTATTATTATCTCCATGATAAGCAGGTTAAAGATGTCCAAAAAAATAAAGGTGATATGGGGAAGGGCTAAGATCTAATGATGGTGTAAAATCTCTGTACTTTGACTTGAAATGACATTTGGTTTAAGTTGGCAACAATGAACAATAAATGAAAAATTGCAGTCATGAAGAAGAGCCAAAATCCCCAAGCTGTGCTGTAAGTTTCTGGAGAAAAATCCAGATGGAAAAAAGTTATCTCTAGTTAATATTTTGAATGGCAAGCATGAAAACAAGTGGAGTCTCAGAGAGATGGAATTCACAGACGAGAGCAACTTTCTTGAATATTCCTACAACAGTCCAAGAACATGGAGAAAATCAGACTGGCCATTTAGGGAGGAAAAAGCTGAATTCATGCAAAATGGGTCTGAAGATTTTCTGTCTTTAGTTCCCGGTGGTGTGATCCTCCCCCAAGTAGAGCTGAAATAGAGGCTGGGGATCCTCCTAGATTCTCACCTACTTGTAGAGCAAGTGGCAGCCTTTGCACAAATCTATCTTGTGTGCCAATTGCCCCCATTTCTCCATTGGGAGGTCCTATTTGCAGTCAGCCATGACTTGGACACCTCTTGTGTAGTCCAAGTGGGGACTGCATGGGGCTGCCCTTGAAGACTCCTCACCATTGATCCAAACAGAGCTGTGCAGGTAATTATGGGTGCATCTTGCTATGCCCATGTATGGACTTTCAGGTCTGACTTACTTATAAAGCCCTTCATGGCACAGAACCTGATTATTAGCTGAACTTCATGCTTTGGATTACCATCCAGTAAGATTTAACAGAGTTGGCATCCCATCACTCAGGAGTGGCATCTGGTGGGATTCAGAGACCTGCCTACACTGTCATCATATCTGCCCTATGGAATAACATTTCTGGTTCAGAAATTAGAAGAAGAGAGGTTTAACCACAACATCAGATCCCACTTTGTCCCAGATAAGTAAGCTTAGCTATTTTTTTCATTTTCTTGGCAGGCTCTAATGAGCTCCAGTTGATGATCAGACCAATTGTGAGAGATATTGAATCAGGCCACCATTCAGCAGCATCCACAGAAAGGTTATTGCTATTTAAGGAGGAGAAACTATGACCGCTAACTGTAGAGTTATACTACTTGGAATGTAGTTGGATAGAAGCATTTCCCAGTCTTGGGGCACATATAGAAAATATTTCATTTTTGAAAGCATAAGGATGAGCGGTGCTAAAATTATTTTCTAGCCCTGGGACTTATCGCCTGCAGATGATTAGCCAATTTTCTTTTGATTGAACCAAATTCCAGTGGAGGAAGTCAGCACAACTTGAAGAAAAGTGACTAGCATGGGGCGATAAATATCTGATCCTCCAGATGTTGCTGGACTAAAACGTCCATCATCCCTTGTGACTCATAGGATTGGCAGAAGCTGCTGAAATTGGAAACCAGCAACAACTGAGGACCAATCTCTAGGGTCTAGACTAGAGGGAGGGTTCCTGATACTGTGTTTTTAAAAAAATCCCTTCAAAAAGGGATGATTCTCCAGAATCATATTCCAAATATTTTCCTTGATAGACTATCAAACTGACATTTTAACTTTTTGTTCTTTCTTTTAAAATCCTGGTGCTGTTGCAAAAAAAACACTGAAGCTTGACACCTGGGTGAAAACACTGAAAACTTTTAAAGAGATCTAGACTTCCAAAAAATGATTATTAAATCATTTTTTTCCTATAGCATAGATATGCCTTAGATTCAAAGCCTATTTACAAACCTGAATTCTGGCAGCCAAGAATTTGATTCAACCGATCCACCATCCCCATTCCTTCATGCACACACTGTTTGTTTGACAGAGAAGTGATGAAGTTAGAACTGAACTGGGTGTCTTTCCTTTCTGGCCTTCTGTTTCCTTCAGCCTCCAGAAAAAGAAGGGGGTCTCCCACGCCAGGTGGGCAATAAGACCGAATGTTCACTGCTGGGCTTTGTGGTTGATCTGCGACGTGACTACCAGCCTGTCCGTGAGCACATCCCAGAGGAGAAGCTCTACAAGGTTTACACCTTCAATTCTGTCCGAAAATCTATGAGCACCGTCATTTGCATGCCTGATGGTGGCTATCGCCTCTTCAGCAAAGGTGCTTCCGAAATTGTCCTCAAAAAGTGAGTCTGCTCTGCACTATAAATGGTGAAAGGGGCCTTCATACAGACAAAGGCTTAAAGTGGGCAAGATCTCATATTGTGAAACTTGTCCCAGTGTGGACATTATGTGCACTTAGTTCCTTATGTTAACCTTGCAACATTTCCTATACAGTATTCTTCCAACCATGAAAAGTTAGCATTATTGTCTGCATGCTGTTGGAATCCAAACAAAGAATTAATTTATTTTAGATTGAGAAGCAGGCTAAAGAAGCTCAAATAAATATGAGTAATATGGTGATGAGGTAAGACCAAGAGCTTGTCTAAGGCTACCTATGTACCTCATTTGAGGATACATTTGCAATGGATAAAATGGCCAATTGTGAGGGACAAAAAAAAAGTCAGGCAAGAAGCAAGGAGAAGCAGGAGCTTATAAATAAATTCCATCCCTCTGCCCAACTCTTACAATTGTAGTTAATAATGCGGTTAAGTGCACACCTAGAAGAGTGTATGCAGATGTGAAATTCAGCAGGTTCTAGAAGGTTCGCTAGAACTGGTAGTAAATTTTCTAAGCAGTTTGGAGAACCGGTTGTTAGAAGAAATCTCCTTTTGTTTTTTTCCACTTTACAGGGTTAATTCTGTAAGGAAGGCAGGAAAAAAAACCATCCTGGTGTTATTTCTAGCCTAATCTTTATTGCCCTGTTTACAGAAACTGCCCACCCAGTCACATGACACCCCCAGCCATGCCCACCAAGCCACGCCCACAGAACCAATAGCAAAAAAAATTTGAATTCCACCACTGAGTGCATGTAACACCTTTGTTCTAAGAGCTGCATTTTATTGCCAGTTTGCTTTTCAGTCCAGCTCAAGGTTCTGTTTTTGGCCTATAAAGCTTTTCATGGCATGGAACCAGGCTATCTGAGGGATCTCCTTTCCCCAGTGAAATCTGCCTGCCCCATTAGATTTGCCAGAGAAGGCATGCTACACGTACCAAAAGCTAGGGTTCTACAATTGGTGGCGTCCATAGATGTGTCTTCTCTGCTGTGGCATCTCACTTATGAAACTTTCTTTCCTCCCCCATTCCAAAAGTTAAATTAGTTCCATCCTTTTTGATATTCTGGAAGACCCTCCAGACCTGGTTATATTATCAGTCCTGGGGCTCCCAGGGAACCATGGTTAGATGGCTCAATTACTAAGCTGGCTATTTTTATTCCCTCTTTGCCTAGGATTGGTATCTTTGTTTTTATAATATTTACTGTTAATGTGATTTTTATACATTTTTATATGATTGGTTTTTATAATCGGCTTCACCCACTGTGCACCACCTTTGGTGAGATGGGCAACTATATACATTTGATTAATAAATAAATACATAAAAAGAAACACTGTGTGACCGACCATCGTCATAAAATCACTACCAGTCAATTACAAAAGGCAGCTTTACTCAGAACAGCTTCCATCCTGCAGTGATACATTTAATGCCATCAAACAGTGACATCTGTCGATCCTAGGTCCTTGGGGAGGATTCGGATAGGCGGACAAAAATTCTAAACCCAGTCTAATTAACATCTGGCTGACTGTGCAACAAAGCATAATAAATTAAAGCAGCGTTTCATGAAAACAAGAAAGCAACAGAGCAGTATGAAAATAACATGGGCAATGCCGACTTAATTAAAAACTTTCAGGAAGATGGTCATAGGAGAAGCTCTGACAGGGCTCGGAAGTCAGAATTAGCTGAATTCCTGAATCTGAAATTTCGTTTTTCCTGACTTACCTTTAGCTACCCTTACAACCTTTTGCAGGGGCTTTTTTTTTTTTAAATCAAGGAGTCAATTTGGTATGGTGGGTAAGGCCTCACTCTAGAAACTGGGAAGCTTTGAGTTCTACTCCTGCCTTAGACACAAAGGTGGCCTTGGGCCAGTCAGTCTTTCTGAGCCTTAAGAAAGAAGCAAGGGCAAACCATTAAAGAAAATCTGGCCCAGAAAACTGCCGGAACTATTCCAGGCAATCGCCAGGAATCAATAATGGCTCAAAGGAGCAACCTTTTTTTACCTTTTATCAAAAGGAGCCAATGTTGAAAACTTACCGTCTTTAATAAACAACCTGGTGGATAAATGAGTCATTGCATATCTTTGTATGGCAGAACTGGCACCTAAGCAGAAAAGATTCTGTATAAACTCCTTTTGTTGTACGTACGTATGTGTTCGTCCTTCTTACAGGTGCACAAACGTTCTAAATAGCAATGGAGAGCTTCGTGCCTTCCGGCCCAGGGACCGAGATGAAATGATAAAGAAAGTGATCGAGCCCATGGCCTGTGATGGGCTGCGAACGATCTGCATAGCCTACCGTGATTTTCCAGCAGGGAAGGAGCCTGACTGGGACAATGAGAATGATATTGTGATAGATTTGACCTGCATTGCTGTGGTGGGAATTGAGGATCCCGTACGACCAGAGGTAATGGCTGGATAGAGGTGGATTTTCTCTGAACAAACCTACTTTTGTCCCTCTTTGGATTCCCAGTCCCTCCCTAGTGTGTTTTGTTTTTGCTTTTGTTCTATTCTGTTCTGTTCCGTTCTGTTCTGTTTGAGTCAGGGGAAATCAACTCCTAAGTTTCCAATGGCCCATTTCTTCCCAATGGATGATCAAAGCTGAAACAGGACAGGGCTAAAATCTTATGTTATTCTGCTTTCAGCAGCCACTATGGCCTAGTGCAGAGGTGGGCAACTGTGGCCCCTTTATGAGCTGTGGACTTCAAATCCCAGAATTCTTTGTTGGTACTTTTTTTATTTTCTTTTTCCATATTTTTAATAACATCACATATCATCAATCAAGTTAGATATAATCAGATATACAAATATCTCTGGAAATAAAAATTATAATTAACAAATATAATAATAAAAATTTCATAATTTCATATAAAATCATCTCTTCATGTCAACTTTTCCCTCTTCTATTCATATTTTTTACTTTATTTTAACCTTCCAAACAACCATTCATTAA
>JAEANM010001366.1:0-28232 GCA_017656035.1 Myanophis thanlyinensis
AAAGAAAAAGTTTTCTTCTGGGACTTTTCTTCTGCTAGTAACTAGTTCGGCAGGCCGGATTAAAAAGCCCAACGGGCTGGATGTGGCCCACGGGCCGTAGTTTGCCCATGTCTGTTCTAGAAGGTGGGCTCCCAATATTGGTATTAGGCTGCTGATATATTTCTTAGTGAAAAGGGAAAAATGGGATGGTATGAGTGGATGAGGACCATATCTGATTCTCATAAAATTCTGAGAAACATGGTGATTGAACAACAAAAGCCTCATCTGGATATATCTTAAATTCTTGGGAAACTGATACTGTATATCAAAAGGTATGAATGAACTTGAATGTTAACTGATGTTAAACAACAGACAGAAATTACATTGGCAGAGTAATTACAGGGGGCCCAACATCACTTAAAATATCTTTTAGAATCTCAGGTAGAAGCTACAGTGGATGCATCTGGTTGCAAGCCACAGTTCTTTGAACAGAGCAATAAAGTAGATCCATTTCCTGAAATCTAAATCTATCGTAGGGTCTGCAAATTTTATGCAAATTATGTATTTTCATTTCAAATTGGTTTCTATTCATCCATCGGTCTTGCCCATAAAAGGTTAGCCATGTTTCTTTCAACGTGTTGAAATACTTAGGGTTGAGAACCCTTGTCTCATTCTCCCAATCCAGAGCTATTTACTTTGGTGGTAGTAATCCTTAATAAGCCCATCTCTGATTTGGTATATTAGTTGCCATAAACTGAATTGATGATGAAGGTAAATCCTACGTCTCTACGATTTGCATTAAGAGTCCCTTGTAGCGATGAGACACCATGGCTTTCATATTTGCTGTAACTAATAATCTAAAGACATGTGGCAATTAATGCAATGGCGTATGGACTATAGTGCAGTGGAACATTTTCACAATACTAGGACTATTCAGATACTAAGAATTTGGAAGTTTTAAATGAGGTACATACATTTCATTAGAGGTTCCAGTTGCTGTTTTCTGTCATTAACAGATTTGAAAACCTCACTTAGATGCAGGAATACATAACTATCATCTTCCAAAGTGAATGAATAACTCCTAATAAAATGCAAATTATGGTATCCCATCAGATGCCAAATCTCAATTTTGGTTATGATGTTCCATTAGAGACATATCTCCAAGCTCTTAGACCCAGTGGATTGTTCTTCTCATCAACTTATTTTATATTTATTTTATAGTAAATGTCTTCATGAACCTTGTTTCCTTTCCTTCACTACTTTCTCACTATTTCTAACAAAGAACAAACAGTTTTTGCCCTTCCATATTGGAAACTGCCTTAAATATTTCTGTATCAAAAAACATTCTACAGGGCACTACAAATTGCTATATTACACCTCTGACATTAAAAAGGCAGTAGTCTGAGAAAACTGCTCCGCTGTTACACTGAGATAAAGTTGACAAGTGAATCTTGAGTAAGATAGCTGTCATAGTGCCAAGATAAAAGCCTATGTAGATCTGGCCCAGATTTTGTATTACAGGTGTGCGTATTTTAAATTAACAGAGAAATGTTCATGACAAGTATGACCATTAAAATGACATTTTCAATTTTAGATTTTAAAGAAAGGCAAGCTCTTCATATCAAAAGCTGAACTTCTGAGGAAACCAATTTGTAGGTTTTTGATTAAGCAATACTAGTGGCTATTTTTAAAAAAGAACTTACTGCCATATATTTTGTGTTATTATAAATAAGTGTCTAATGTCACAATGGTAGTGGGCTCACAGATAATTTGACATACGTTGTCTTTGTAATTTCAGCTGAATTTAATATCCTTTGACTGTCTTGGACCCAGTATGGGTCATAAACTTTTTAATGGGTATCTTTAACTTCCCTTGTCCATTGACTGCATTTCCTTAGTGCTGATTTGTGTAATGATTAACCAATAAGTGGGCTTTTGGGCACAAAGTACAATTGATCTGTAGAGTCCTTTGAAATGGATGCTGTGAAGATTGACCCTCCATTCTTATGCTGAGACACAGATCTAGATCTGATGTTACATCAAAAGGATTAACACAGTGCAGCTTCAAAAAGCTGCTTTAGCTTTTAGCTATACAAACACTGTACAATAGTCGTAGATTGACCAGTAAAATTTATAAGGGAACACATAATTTCTCCAGGTTTAAATGTACTACATTTTGAACTAGCCTCCCTGAAATTTCAGTTGTGAGATTGAAAAGTTTTATTAGCTTCAAGAGAAATATAACAGAGATTTTGCAATAGAAAAGGTGAAAAGGCAAAGTAGAAAGAATGGATGCAGCAAATGTTGATTGCACAGTATTCTGTTTAAAATTTGACAAACCAAAACTGTAGAGTCCCACCTTGGAAAAGGTCCTACTGGGAGAAAAATCAGGTGAGAGGTTTTTGAGAAGCATCCCCACCTGGACAACTGCAATTCCTCAAATCCTTAGCCATATGGGTTTGTCTAAGGAACATTGGATTGGGGAATGCTGATCTAGGATGAGCAGCAAGTGTTAAAAGGACAGCATCACTGCTGCTGCTTCTGAGTAAACATGAACAGACATGCACTAATATTCCTCACATTTTTCTTCTCCCCCTAACAATTATTTCTTTAAACACCAGCACAGGGGCTCCAAGTTAGATTTCCATGTTCTTTTGAAGTACTTAAGGGTGCTTCTAAACTAGGTATATATTTGGAATCACAAGATTACTCAGGCGCAGAAAACAGTTACCATTTTAGACAGCTGGGGAATATAAACTGAAATCTCTAGATCAACATGGGTTTTTTTTTAGAGGAAGCCCCACTGAGTCTAACAAAACTCTGCTCCCTTGAAATGCTGGGTTTTAGGGCTGCACTCTAGAGCAGAAAAAATTATGAAGAAAACAGTGGCATGATGCTATAGAGCACCCACATGAACAAGCAAACAGAGGGAGGACTGGAACCTTCATATTTAAATCTAGTAATCTTGCCATATTTCTCTAGCTGATCATGTTAGATTAAATAGGCATGTAGGTTGATCCTTCAAGGATCTACAGATGTTATAGTTGTAGAGTCTCTTAAAAGTTCCATTCTAAAGAATTAGAACAATTGCATATATAATATCACTACTGGAGAATGGTAGGATTATTTGTGGTTCCACCCCAAGGGGATTTTTCTGAGTTTCTAGTATGTTGCATAAACCAATAGCATCTGCTTGTGCTCAGCCAAATATTAACTATTAATTATTTTCCCCAATCTGATTCTCACTAAATGTGACTAACTCCCATAATTCTCATCAGCACCAAGTCCAGTACATTTAAAGATCTAAGATGAAAGAAGGCTATCTTAAAGACCAGGATCTTTTGTACCAATTTTATGAATAGCTGCAAACTCAGGTTTCATGGATCAAACTCTATTTCATCTAATGCAGAGCTGGGAATTGAGCAGCCACACAGATCTACGTACAACTTCCAATTCTTTTGAGGAACAACACCAAAATATAAAAGTATGAAACAATGCTAGTAGGCTATTGCAAAGAAAAAGCTTCTCTGAAGAAATTTCCTGGACAAACATTGTCTGAACTGGTATAGGGTTTCCTGTCTGAATAGGGAGTTGGGCTAGAAGACCTCAAAGGTCCTTTCCAACTTCTATTCTTTCTATTTTCTATATTCTATTCTATATTCTATTCTATAATCTAGTCTAGTCTAATTCTAGTCTATATTCTATTCTACCTCTGTTCATGATGAGATGAACAGCTCTGTTCTGTCTCCAAACAGATGAATTTAATCTTGACCTTCAAAACACTGATTATCCTAAGAACATTTACTGCAAATATGTGTACAATATAGCTTCATACATTTATAGCTAGGTATCCCTTCCAATTAAAAAATGGCACTCAGGAAACTGGTTGCAAAAAAAAGAGAGTTCTTTTTAGGTATTATGGAGGCATCTGATGGTGGAACAGACTTACTCTCATGAACTACTACCATATCTTTGCACTGTGTTTGTCTTTAAGGACTGGGGCAGCCATGTCTTCAACTCACATTAATGAGTACACATATGTAAGACCATAGCAGATGATTAACTATTTTTCTTGTGCGAAAGTATTTTTGTGGGAGACCGAAGCCACTATGACTTTAAGTCCCACAATTGTTATATATTGAAAATGAGTGCTGGCTAGTACATATTCTCCTGCAACCTGAGTTATCATCTGTAATTGATTGTTGGGATAAGGGTCAGCAGGGAAAAAAGGGAGAATGGAAAACGTAAACTTTTTGTGTGGTTAACATAATTTTAAGAATTTCCATTAATATTCCTTATTGGCAGCATTCACACAGCCCACTTCACCTGGATACTAATTAACTCATTTTCTGGATTTGCAAATATAATGATCCATAAGTTAACCCAATGAGCTATGTTTTTACAAAATGCTGGGCCACAAAAACCCCTAGCTATGGTTAAAACTAACAAACTGTAATGTTTTACAAATGCTACCTCAGCCAAGTCATTAACCAGGATAAATGTGCCATGTGAACACAACCATGTCAGTTTCTGCAATATCGCATTTTTCAGATATCAGATGTAAGTAGTATGGGCAGATAAGGAAGACCTTTTGGCCCCAGGTGAGGCTACAATCTAAAATAAGCTAATCATATTTCAAATTATACCATATCCATATCCCTCATCCTGTTAATTTGCAATGTCAGTACTAAGTGCACTATCCAGACTACATGCAGCTTCACTAGCACTGTATTCCCTCAAATTATTGCTCAAGCTTCTTGGCCTACTTGCCTATCTACCTGGGTCACTGCACGAGTGCTAGGGTTTCGGCTAGTTAATTCTAGCAACCTACACACAGGTCAGAGAGCAAATATTGCAACTATTAAACAAAAGCATGAGCAGGGCATTTTATCCAGGTTTACTCTTAGTTGATAATATTTTTTCTCTGGGTATCCAGAAAACATCTCATTGTCCTTCAGAGTTACTGGTATTCAACCTTTATTATTCCCAAACCAGCAAGGTCAAAAACTTCTTGGAAACTATGGTGCTTGACGTTTCGGAGATCTAGAGAGAGTTCAGTTGAAGGTAGTGTGACCTTTTAGCTTAATCTAAGAATGAAAATATATTAGATTTGGTCCGGTCTCAAGGTTACTAATGGAAGTCTGTGCTTCTCTGTCTGCATTGAGTAAGATTTGGGATTAATGCCATAGAATTCCAGAATGAAGACTGTGATTGACATTGTTATAACAATCTTAGATCACAGTCCATGGGAAAGATCTGTAATATATTTTACGTTGGAATTCTATGTTTAGGAGTAAGATTTCTTGCCCTTCTTATGGGCTTTTAGAGGACATGTGCTTTATCACTTTGGGAAATAGGATGCTGGATGGGATCCAACAGAATTCTTCCAATTTTCAGATCATCTTATGTCTCAGCACTTATCACTGCAGAGACCACAACTCCATGCCTTGTCTCTTCCAGGGTGTGTGTTGAGCCCTTCTTCCTTCATCAGGGTTGAGGAGACATTCCAATCCCTCCTTTGCCTATAAAACGATTTCTTTTGTCAGTGGGAAATTTTTGCAGGGTGTGATCACTAAGGCAAAATAAAGAGCTCCTTTGAAGTGCAGGAGAGTTACTTAGCAAGCCCCTGGGGGTGAGAATCAAATTCCTCCCTCTCTTAGCAGGACAGGCCTGCCTGAACAAGCTGGGAAGCTGGAGGAGCCAGCAAATGGCTCCTAGTGACACGGGATGCAGGAGATCGAAACCTGCCAACAGCAAGCTCCCAGGCTTTCCAGTAGGAGCATATTAACTCAGCCCAGAGTTCCAAGCTGCACACTTGTTTACAGACCTCCCTGCCCACTCAACTCCTCTCAGGCTTCCCCTGTCTGAGCCGAGGCTCCCCCATCTGCCAACGTCCTGCTTAAATTGCTATAAACACTGGAAGTGCTTTATTTAAATGGGAATTCTGAACATAATATGGTGGTAGGGAAACTCTACAAAAAGAAAGTTGCATCAGTTTATGAGCAGTCATAGCAGTTGTTAGGATTTCTAGCACAATTTAGGTAATGCACTATATCAAAATTCCATTACAATGGTGCTAATTGATCTGGGGCATAATCATTGAATTATGTCTCTCTGGCTGGCTGCTCTAATTATTTGCTCTCTACAGTAGATGGGTAGGGCTTCAACCCATGGATTGTCGGGGAACTCTTGAGAAATGAAATCCAACCCACCTGAAGGGTAACAGATAAAAAACCAGCTGCTGTGTCTGGATGGGGGGTGGGGGGAGAGAAATGAGCCCTTCAAAGCACATTGGCTTTCTCAAGCCTGCATTTATAGAGGCTGGAGTACAGCCAAAAGCAGTCTGCCCCTTCAGAGGTAAGTGGGAGCAAAGAGCCTTGGGGGAAAATGTTACAGCACTCAGCATGACAATCCTAGTATACCTCTGCTACTACAACTACAGTTAAGAAAATACTATTCCCTGAAATGATCTGCAATAAACAAGAGAATCTTCAGAAAGATACAGCTGTGGTCTGGGAATACAGGTAGTTCTCGACTTACAACCACAATTGAGCTAAAATTTCTATTGCTAAGCCACAGTTGTTAGGTGAATGTTGTCACATTTTATGACCTTTCTTGCCACGGTTGTTAAATGAATCACTGCAGTTGTTTAGGAACACATTAAGTGAATGGGGCTTCCCCATTGACTTTGCTTGTCAGAAGCACACAAAAGGTGATCACAAAGCCTTGGGACACTGCAACTATCATACACAAGTCAGTTGCCAAGCATCTGAATTTTGATGACATGACCATGGGGATGCTGCAATGGTTCTAAGTGTGAAAAATGGTCAGTCACATTTTATGCCATTGTAACTTGGAATAGACACTATAAATGAAGTGTTATAAGTCTAGGGTTAGGGATCTTGAAAAGATCTGGAACACTGACTGATGCAGGTCATCATTGAACTGGTGACCCAAAACCAAAAAAAGAGAAAGAGCAACTCTGATTAACTTTTCTGTTATTACTGAGCAATGCCCATAAGTTGCCCATTATGTAACATTTTGAGATGGATTTAATTAACTTTAAAAATGCTTCTGGTTTCTTTTACCCCAAAAATGGTGTGTTACAATGAGTATATATGTTTTATATAGAAGGAAATATATTCTGTATATGCTCCAAGAAGTCACCGTCTTGATTAATGCTATCTAGGGCTCAAATTGACAGACTATGTTTCTCAAGTAAGCCAACAAGTTCTTTGAAAACACAATACATTGGAGAGAAGTTAGGTGACACCCAAAATACCACAAAACTTCTCTCATCTGTCTTGAGCTTGGTGGTTTTAATAGAAATGTCTTTCAAACTCATCTAGCCTTTGAAATGGAGATAATACTGGCCTGATTGGGTTTTCCCCCAGCCACTAGATTACACTGGTTTTCATAATTCATCAATAGTTGAACTAGGGTTTTTTTATTAGCTGATTTGGGTCAATGCAGGGGCAAAAGAACTATCGGTTACTTTTGACAGGCTGAGCTACAGAGTGGTTGAATTGGTTTTCCCGAACCCTTGTATGGTGGCTTAAAAACCACGGTTTATGACCGAGTGCCAACCAGTTTTGATTTATTTCACAGTTATGGCCATTTAGTACTTGTGCCACAGGTCACCTAAACAGAAAAAAGGCTCTCAACCATGGGCCATTAATTGTTATAAGGTGCCCTATTTAATAAAAGACACAGTTTGAGAGATATTACGAAAAGCACCGCCAGATAACTCAGTGTGGCAATAATCCCGAAACACTGAGGAGGATTTGTATTAACGTGCTGGCTTTCCTCAACATGGCTTCCATAGGAGTCTCTCCTGTTGCCCCCAGGAAATAAGCCCGGCCACAATGAGCGGCCCAGAGACACCCACTCAATGCTACAGTCGCCTGCAGATGCGGGGCCGGCCGTTTCGTTTACCTTGCCCAGGGAGCTGAGGTGAGGTGAGGGGGGGGGGCTGCTCTTAGGCTCTGTGCCCACCCTGGGGCTTTTTCCGTGTCTACCAAGCCTGACTCTCCCTGTTTTCTTCTTCCCTTTGAGTCGCCGCCGCGAGCCAGCGCCAAATCCCCCTCCCCGCCTCCCCGGGGCCGAGACAGTGATTCTTGTTTGGGCCTCGGGAACAAGAGTGCCAACCAAAGGCTCCGCCTGGAGTGTCGGCAGCTCTCTGAGGTGTGTTGGAAGAACTCCAGGCGAGCATCGAAAGGGTTGTTTAATAATATCTGACGGGCGCGGAAGAATTCGGGCAGGCGGCCAAGATACACACGGCCTGTAATAGTTAACTCGATCTGTAAACAGTTCAAACGGCACTGGGGAGGCCACCGGCTCTTACATTAGCGGCCCGCCTTTCATCTCGCCGCGCCACAGGCAGCCTCGCAGGCCCTGTTGGCCGCTCCCGCTGGCTGTGGCGAGAGTTGGAGGCGAGGGCCTGCGGGCAAGCCGCGCGGGACACGGGCAGGCCCGGCCAGCCCAGACAAAAGAGCCTCGCTGCGAAGGGCTGACCTTCAAACCTACCGCGCTGGAGCGAACTGAGGAAGGTTTCTTTTGCTCCGCACGTGGTCGAAATCCACTAGGGCCGCCGTCGCCGCCGCACCAACCACCGCCGGGAATGCGTCTTTCGTGGCCGCTTTCTCAGCCCTAGGTTCGGCCGGCCCGAGCCTCTAGCTTTCAAAGGCCAGCGAAGTGGAGCAGGCTTGTCGAGCCTAGCGCCCCCTCGATGGTTGTGTTCACACGACATGCTTGAAAAAGTTAAGCAAACGCACCCAACTGTGCTTCCGCAGCTCGCTAATCCTGGTTAGGCAGCATCCAGGTTTGGTGTGTCGTGAGAACCCAGAATGCTTTCTCAATTTGTGGTGCAATATACTGGAGAAGCACAGAAAATGGATTTTATTCCTCATCCAGGCTAAGCATGTTGGATGAATCGGGAGGGCATCTAGCTGGAAATTCTGAAAGTCTTGTCTTAAAACATCTGGAAATTAGGATGGCGAAAAGTCTTAAGATATGGTAGATCACCCATACTGTATTTCACCAGTGGAGTCAAGGGCAAGCTTTCAATATACTAGCACTGAGCTGGGGAGCGCGGCTCTTTAGAAGGCCAGATCCTGAAGATGAATTCAAATACTTTGACCATCTAATGAGAAGGAAGGACTCACTGGAGAAGAGCCTAATGCTGGGAATGATGGAGGGCAAAAGAAGAAGGGGATGGCAGAAAATGAAATGGCTGGATGGAGTCACTGAAGCAGTCAGTGTGAGCTTAAATGGATTCTGGGGGATGGTGGAGGAAAGGAAGGCCTGCAGGAACGTTGTCCACGGGGTTGTAATGGGTCAGACGCAATTTTGCAACTAACAACAACAGAACTGGGGAAGGCAGTCCAAACTACCATCACTGGCTATTTTCAGGTCTTCCACCTGGTCAGATTATTTCCCCCTTCTAAACCAGATACGTTTGTTCCAGTTGGCGTAATTGCCATTGGCAACCCCTTAGGTGTCTCCAATTATGGAGAAATCACACATGCTTTTCCACTGTATTTCTGCCCTTCTCTTTCTGCTTTCCTGTCTTATTGCTTTCTATTGTAGTCGCTTATTTAAAAAAAAAAAAAAAAAAAAACCAACCTTCTACCCTGCCTTCCAGTAATGTAGAAGTCATGAAGGTGTTTGTTTTTCTCATTAAATATAGGCTACAAAGTCTCATTGTCCCATAGTAGGTTATTAGGAGTTCAAAATACACCTTGGCAACAGTGAGGGCACAAGAACGGCTGTCTCTGTGGCATATAGTTCCCTAGCCTCTGATAACCTTGTATATCAGCAATGGGTGTACAATTAGGGCAGGATTCAGGACTAGTAATCTAGGGGCTGTTTAGATAAATCAGATTATTAAAACCAGAATCTAGCTTTATCTATAGTGTATGGTATCAATGCTGAGAGAGAGAAGAGGAATTTCCCTCTGCATTCTGAGAGTTAATGTCCACATGTATGTTGTACACTAAAATAACTGCAGCAAAAGATAAAGAATCTATAGCCTTCCATATTTTTCTGAATTAGTAGTAGTTTAACCTGCATGGCTGATGGTGAAGAATTCTAGTTGTGATTCAATAGCATCTGCAGGACCACAGGTCCCTCAACTCTAAATAGCAACAGTCTCTCTAAAAAAATTGAATAGAATTACATATGCAGTGATGAAGATTTCTGGAAATGCAGCAGCAAAGAGGTTGCAATTTTTGGTTTATTAAGACTAGTGAACCCTACCATGGTGGCTAGGAGGTGAAGAACCATATTTTTTGAGATGAAGCCCTCCTTCCTTTGATCCATCAGACATACTGTTGGCCTCACACAGAGAAGCTGCTGTGTAAAAGAGGCATGCCAGCTTTCTTTTAACCAGTGTGTATAAAGGGGGGGGGGGGGAGAGATGCTATCAGACTTTCAATGAAATTCTCCCTTGATCCTTTGCCAAAGCTGGCAGCAGGTGTGAGCTCACCTTTGGTCTATCAGACAACAGATGCAACAGCGCAGATGGCCATTCTTTCCTCAGAAGAACAGGCATTATATTAGCCATAAACTCTTTCCCTGACCAGCTCAATAAGGGTTGACGCCAGTTGACAGAACAACTCCCTCCAGACTCCAGTAGATGGCCATTTTTGTGGTTGTTTAATTGTCCTTTATCATCCGGTTGCATCTTAAAGCAATTTCACCTCACTTGAAGTTGACTGATCAATTACTCCTTTTATTTTTATTTTTTAATCTCAGTTTTGTGATTGGAACATTCTATCCCCATCCCAGCCATTAGACATGGCTATTTTTAAATAGTCCATACTCTTTGGAATCAACCAAATGGTATTGGAGATGGAGCAACTTCCCAATAACACACAAACACACACTCTTTCTCTCTCTGGCCAGATTCTAAGCAGTTCCTCCATTTGATGTCCACAGTGTGGAAAAGGGTGTATCCTTATACTGTATTCTTCCTAAATCTGACCAGCCACTGAATGACTTGGAGTGCTGGTGAACATTGCTTTGATTCAGCAAAGCTCTGTATGTTTTTTTTTTTATGGAACTGTCTTCCATTAAAATTCCAAAAAGAAATTCTTGTGAATGAAAGTAAATTATTTTTCTTACACTTAATATGCATGTATGTTGTATTTATAAATGTTTGTGTGATTCAAGATCGCATGAACAAAGCTTCAGGGCATTTTGAATTCAAAGGAAACACCTCTCTGTGTTTATGGAGCAACTGTAATCTTGCAAGAATAATCCTTTCCTTGCTGCCAGCTTTCTATTCTAAACAGGAATGGTTCCTTCTTTCAGTCCTGTTTGTTTTCCTTGGGATTTTTGACAAATTAATTATGAAAGTGTAATCTTTAAAAGTGGGACTTGATAAATTAAAGCTAAGATTTAAACCTAGACAAATGATCAAGAGACAGTGTCCTTGCAAGTGACTAATTCATACCCAATTTTAGCCAGGATAAATAAATAATCTTTAACTGGGCTAAGAAGCAAATTGACTTGTGGTGCAATGAAAGAAGAAAAGTCTCATGCATTCCTGGAAACCTTCTACTATACAGTATTAATAAAGCAGCAAAATTTTTGTACTGATGGCAGCTACTAAAAGATCTTCAAGGGTAACTATGTAGAGCACAGAGTATCTATTTTTTTAACCTCTTGATCATATATTTGACTGGGCACTGCAGAGCATCTTGTAATTTGTGCTCATTGGGTGTATTGCAATAAACATGATAACTGAGCTGTAATGCAACCTTATCTGAAAGGCACCATTTGGATAGATTGTGAATTATGATGGATTATGAGTTAGATAGGCCATTTAGGTCATCCAAAAGACATTTTAACATTTTCCTTAAGTTTGTGTCTAAGAAATGGAAGAATGCCCAAGCTCAATGATAATGAAAAAGTGTGTTTGACAAACTGACAAAAGTTTATTGTAGCACTTTACCCTGTAGCTTAATTGCACATCAAGTGTTGATCTACAGTCCTTCCATCTCCTGTATTACAATATAAGCTAATTACATTATATCACCATCATTATATTATACTACCATTATATCACAATACAAAAAAGATGTTGAGACTGGAAAGCCTGTAGAGAAGAGCAACAAAAATGGTAAAAGAGTTTGGAGGCTAAATTGTATGGTAAACAGGTGAGGGAATTAGATATGTCTAGCCAATTGAAGAGAAGGATTGAAGGGACATGATAGCTGTCTTCCACTACTTGAGGGGCTGTCACAAAGAAGAGAGGATTGACTTATTCTCTAGGACACAGAGGGCAAGACAAGAAGCAATAGGCTGAAGCTTATCAAAGAGATTCAACCTGGAAGAAACGAGGAATTTTTTGATGGAGCAATTCTGTGGAATAGCTTGCCTCCGGGGTTTGGGTACTCAATCACTGGAGATTTTCAAGAACAGACCGGACAATCATTTGATTGGGATGGTATAAAGCTCCTGCTTTGAGCAGAGAATTGAAGACCTCTGAGGTCCCTTTCGGCCCCTATGATTCTATAATTATCCTATGACCTATTAGTAGTAACTTTCCCTTCTTTTCTTTTCTCTTCACAGTTCCACCCCCTGTCTTTGTGTAATACCAGTGAGGATGAACATACGGTTCCAGGATTTGTCTCCATTGTCAAACTGGAAAGGCCTGAACGGGGTCTTCGGCCATGCCTGTCATTGGCCAATAAGGTATACGTGCTGAGAACAGACTTACAAAACTTCCTCAGAAAGCTTTTTGATCAGCTCCTTGGGTTGATTAGGTTATAAATTAAACTCTTGAGTCTCTTTATATTCAAAGTAGGTAAGGCCCAAACTGTGGGCAGTTTTTATACGTTCAGTGTGAACGTTTTTATACGTTCTAGTTTCTCTTCCTTGCACTGTTTTCCCATTGAGAAAGATGAAGCATGAAGAAGACTATTCAGAAATTGCCAATCCAGATCATCTCAATTGGGCTGGTATTGCTGGGCCTCGTCTTTCCATTAGGGAAGACACCAGGGGAGGAAAGCCTTTGGGAACTGGTATTTAAAGATTCCATGTACACAATAAATGTATGCATATGTCAGATTCCCATGTGACTGTCTGGCTTTCTGCCTATCCATCCATCCATCCATCTGCCAGAAATGCATTTACCTTATTTTAACTTCTCTGTAAAGAGAAGGCTGTTTGGTATAGAGGTTAAAGCATCAGACTAGAAACCAGGAGATTATGAGTTCTAGTCCTGCTTGGTCACAAAGCCAGCTGGGTGATCTTGGTCTAGTCTTTCTTAGCTCTAGAAAAGAGGCAGTGGAAAACCACTTCTGAAAGACTTTGCCATGAAAACTGCAGGGATTTTTCCTGACAGTTTCCAAAAACTGGACACAATTGAACAGAATTTTAAAAAAATGTTATTGTTAAATTTGATTGTGGAAATGTGATTTTACGTCAGTTGTTTCTTCCCCAAAATATTCACGATACAAGGGAATACTGGATTTCCTAAAGTAGGGGGTGGTGGAATACTGATTAGCCTGTGTCTTGAACTCAGTTTAGAAGTGCTGCCTGACTTCGAGGGAAGAAATTGGATTCTTTACTAGTCATCCCTGTTAACCATGATTTTATATACAATTTCTGCTATATTCAGTAGGCTCCATGTTCAGGAAATGAGCCAATTTGCACAATGCTCCTTTGCTTTGAAAAATGAGAGCCATGTTTCCTTTAGTGAATTCATCTCTCAGACCAAGGAATCTTGAAAAGCTAGAATCCCGAGGTGCTATAAGGCCCATGTTGGTTGGATCAGTATAATTTTTAAGAGACAGGGCCACTGCTGAACATTAAGGTTTTTATCGTTTTGTCTTTTACATTCATTCTTATTAGGGGTAAATACATTTAGGGTGAGATGAATTCATCCCAATTGTGCGTGCATGCACATGTGCAAACCACAGATGAAATGCTGGAAAGGTTTAAAGAAAGTATAACCAGTCTCCCAGCAGTTTAAGAGCACCTTTACAGCAAAACTTAAGCTCTCTCCGTTCCCAACCTCCCAGGGCAATCCTGGAGCCTGAGATCTGCAGTGCCTTTGATCTTACAGCTGAGAAGTTGTGCTGCTAACCTCTGACCTCCCTGTTCAAGGCAGGCTTGGCAATTGCGAAGCCAGCCTGCTGGAGCAATTCTGGCGGATACCTGCTCACACATGCTTTCCCAAGGACGCTGAGATCAAAGGCAGCTGCTGAGAGTGTTCCAGCCTCTGCACTTTGCTTGTCAGACTTCCTCTTTTCCTTCCTTCCAAAAGAGGCAGGTGTTAACCATTTCCATGCCAGAATTGTCCACAACTGATTCTTCGGGGCTAGAGGTGCTAGGGACTGTACAGAAATAGCTAGTGACAAGTCCTCCCTCATCAATGGGAACTCACAGTCTACTCCAGTATTTCTCAGTTTTGCAACAGACAGAGGGACTCCCAACTCCTAGAATTCCCGAGCCATCAGGAATTCTGGGAGTTGAAGTCCATGCCTCTTAAAATTGCCAAGGATGAGGAATACTGATCTACTTCAAAGGCTTCCAATCCCAGGGCCTCAAGCCTTTGGAAAGGACACTTTTAATTTTCCTGCCTAGTTTGGAGAGATTCTAACTGAGAAATGTTAGGCTAAATGGATATTTGATCTCATCCAGGAGGAGGTTTTTGTTTCTTACCCAAAAGAGCTATCGATGAGGCAACATACTCCAGCGTATCAGATTTTGAGGAAAGAAGACTCTTTTTTTTTTTTGGGGGGGGGGGGGAGAGGGGCCCAATTGCTTCAGTAGAGAAAATATGGGCAGTAATAATCCAAAGTTATAATCCAAAAGTACATCAATAGCAGGGTTGGGCAGGAGGTTGAACTTGCCCTCCAAAACAAGAATAGGACTAAGATAGAAAGGCATTAAAATTAATTTAAATATATCTTAATTAGAGTTAGTTAATTAGATTGCATACTATACATTTAGGGTTAGGGTTTGCATTGCATGCTTCAAAAATAATTTGGCAGAAGTGTTTTAGATCTTGTGCAAGGGCAGGTCTTCTCTGCTGTTCATTAAAGCTCACACATTTATTTTCAAGGCCTGAGCCTGAAAAAAAAAAATGCCACGGCTTTGAGAGTTTCATTAAATGTACATTGCTTTAATGATTTTGACTCCTTAAAACATCAGCATCTTTCAGAAAACCTGAAGAAAATTACATATCCTTTAATGAGTAGCAGAAGGATGCTTGTGTTTGTGTGAGGTGTGAATCTCTTCCTCTGAATCATTTTTAAAGCATGCGCAGCTCAAATATTTAGTATTTCCTCTTCTATCATATAATTTAATGATAGATTTTGAAAGAACAGCATACAAAACCTCAGGAGGTTGTATGTAGTCTGGGTATCACAGATAAAGTTCTGATGAACATGTTCAGATCAATTCTAGGAACTTGTTCTAAGCTTTCTTAAATTGCATGAACAATAGAGGAGTTACAAATCTAATAGTATAGCTACTCCTCCACTTACAACAGTTCATTTAGTGAGCAAAGTTACAACAGCACTGAAAAAAGTGACTTATGCCCATGTTTCACACTTATTACTGCTGCAGCAGCAGCTCGTAATCACATGATAAAAATCCAGGCACTTGGCAACTGACTCGTGTTTATGACGGTTGCAGTGTCCTGGGGTCCTGTGATCACATTTTGTGACCTTCTGACAAGCAAAATCAACAGGAAATCCAGATTCACTTAACAACCATGTTACTAACTTAACAACTGCAGTGATTCACTTAACCACTGTGGCAAGACAAATCATATAATGGGGCACAATTCACAACTGTTTCGCTTAGCAACAGAAATTTTGGGCTCAGTTATGGTCATAAGTCAAGGACTACCTGTATAGTGGCCTGTTTAAATCATCATGTATATTACAGAGGCCAGCATATAAACAAGCCAAGAAATGGATTGCAGATAAGATTGTAGCTGAGGGCCTTTGCTTTTGCTCTTGGCATTTGCAAAGACAGTAACATACAAATGTCACCAGAAGATCTAGGGTTACAATGTTCAGACTCTATTTTCTAAATTTTGGGGATTGGATTTTATTAAAATAACAATGAGCTTATTGGATTCTTAATGCACCTATCTGATGATTTCTTGTTTTTGCAAAGCAAATGTTGCCCTCTTGTGATTTGGTGTTGACCATTGCATACGGTCTTGTGCAATTTGGGAGCACAGATGGGGGCCGGGGCCTTTGTGTCCCAAAGGTTACCCACTTCCGACCTAGTGTAATGTAAAGAGCCTTCTGGTCGCAAAGATCAAGGGCAGCAGAGACCATTTTGCTGTCCCAATTGTCAAGCAGACGATCTCTGGACTCCAAGCAACTTTGCACGAGTTTTTTAGAGACATGGTTTTGGATACCACATAGCTTTTATACCAACATGAAAAATGTCACCTTCCAAAGGAACAGGTTTCAAAATCACCAAAGGAACATTTTTCTGGCATTGCATCAATCCTGATAGCCAGTTGGCTTCTGAGAATAGGGTAAGGAAGGAGGGAAAGTTATTGGCAAACTTGACTCCGGCGCACATGGAAGAAGTTGATCCTGCAATGCTTGTGTCTAATTCTAAATGGGAGTGGGTGGGATGGATTTACAGAGAAGGGAAATAAAAAAGAGCCAAGAAGTCACTATTGGCTTACTTGGCTAAGGAGAGGCCCACTCGGCCAGCACTTTTTGACAAAGGAGCTGAAGGCTCCTATGATTTATCCTTATTGCCCAAACCCACCCATTCCATCATCAGGGCAATGTTAAACTTCTCTGTCTGAGTAGTAAGGGAAAAAGAAAAAGGAGAGTCATTGTATGTCCTTTAGGGAAGAAGTTCCCCATTTAGACCATCCAGTTGACTTAAATACAGGTGGTCCTCAACTTACAACATTCATTTAGTGATCATTCAGAGTTACAACGGCACTGAAAAAGTGACTTACGACCATGATTTTTCACAATTTTTTGGGGACTTGCGACCGTGATTTTTCACCTTTGCAGCATCCCTATGACCCTGCGCTTGAAATCCACATGTTTGGCAACGGGGTTTGTACTTAATGACCGTTGCCGTTGTCTTGAGGTCGTGTGATCATTTTTTTCATGATCTTTTGACAAGCAAAGTCAGTGGGGGAGCCTGATTCACTTAACAAGCCGGTTATTAACTTAAGCAACTGCAGTGGTTCACTCAGCAATGTTGTCAGGGAGCGTCGTGAAATGGGGCAAAACTCACTTAACAAATGTCTCCCGTTACCACAGAAACTGTGGGCTCAATTGTGGTCATACATCGAGGACTACCTGTGGGGCAGGCACTCTTAATGCACTTGGGAGAGCATGCCTGTCCCCTTTATATTCTGAGCATACATGAATTGTACCTGCTTCGTTTAAGTCTTCGGCCATAAACAGAGTGCCCTGACGATGGTATGGCTTTCCCCATGGATATGTTAATTGTAGAACATGCCAGGGCTCAGCCTTAGATCTTAAGAGCGATAAGAAAACAGAGTGCTTTCAAGTGTCTGCCAGTGTCCTTTGCTTACCTCTAACTATCAGATCTTAAAGGACAGCTTAGGTCTTCTGAGGGACTTCATTCCCAAATTCCTGTTTCAGGGAGAGGCAGAGCCTGGCAGTGCCCACTGCCCCTTTGTTTGCCTTTTTCATGTGCCTGCCTGAAGGCTGCCCGCACTAAAGCTCAAAGCTCAGAACTGGCGAAAAGCCCCTGCTGAATGGCTCATACAGCCCCAGGCTTTGGTGAGGCAGGGCTGCGGTTCACATCCTAGGCTTTGAAGCAGAGCCAGCGGGTGGCTTTGGGGCCTGCTGGGCCTGGCAGCGATCCAGTGCCAATAGGATGTGGGGGAGGGAAGCAGGTGAGCCAGCTAGCTAGGGCGGAAGGGGTGGGGAAGGGAATTTAAGGTAGACCAGGGAGAAGTGGGAGCAGACGTGTGCGCTGCGGTGCTTGGGTGGCAGGGCCGCTTTCAGTGTGGGGCAGGAACAGAGGAGAGCTTTGTTCCTCCGAGTAGGGCTGGGCTGGGCTGGGCTGGAGAGGAGGGGAATGGAAAGTCAAAGTCCTGGATGGCTCCTGAGTTTTTCCAAAGAGAAGCAAGATCACACCTTGCTGACCCAGAGCGGGCCTGCCTTTTGTTGGCGGCTGTGGCGGCATTGTCCTCTTTTGAGCTGAAACCAGGAGTCAGTGTCTGTGTGCATATGAAGGTTGCACACACACACACACACACACACACAGACACAGAGAAACACGTTTTATTCAACAGACACAGACACACATACCACAAATTACTTTTTTGAATTTGGATGCAGCAACAGACCTTTCCTCCAGTTCCAGTTTAAGAAAGTCTTTAATGGGAGATGCCAAGGATTGAACCAAAAAGCAGGTCTCAATATGCCAGTGTTGTGGCCCATCCCTAGTCCTAATTATAGTCTGGACCTACTCTGAAAGCAGGCTGACTCATTTTAACATTTGCATCTCATCATATTGCTCCACTGCTCATGACCACTGATTTATGTGGTTTCTGTACTTTAATATATTGGTACGTTTCTATTTTTAAGATGAATAAAAGCTGTTTTAAATTTGTACGTTGCTTAGAAAAACATAGTATGACGGCTGATAGAAGCCATTTTTTTTGTTTAAAAAAATCACTCCTCCTTCAAGCAGAGAGCGCCGACCAAGGATTCAGATCAGATATTATAAGGAGTGGGCAGTGCCAGTGTAGTTCCTTTATGAGTGTCCGTGAGCATGGCAGAGAGGGCAGTGCATTGCTTTGGCCCACAGGGGCCATAATCCATTAGGAACATCTTCTGGGCTCAGGGAAGAAGATTGCTGCTTCTAAATATCTGAACTGCTGGGCTGGGCTGGCAATAAAGTTCATGGAGCCCAAGACATTTAGAACTCCCCAATTTCATTGCGACTCGATACAGGTAGTCCTCAACTTACAATAGTTCCTTTAGTGACTGCTCAAAGTCACTGAAAAAGGTGACTTGTGACTATTTTTCACACTTACAACCAATGCAGCATCCCCATGGTCACATGATTTATGTTCGGATGCTTGACAACTGACTCACATTTATGACCGCTGCAGTGTCCCAGGGTCATGTGATCGCTTTTTGCAACCTTCTGACAAGCAAAATCAATGGGGAAGCCAGATTCGCTTAACAACCGGATGACTAACTTATCAACTGCAGTGATGCAGTTAACAAATGAGACAAAGTCGTAAAATGGGGCATAACTCATTTAACAAATGTCTCACTTTGCAACGTAAATTTTGGGCTCAATTGTGGTCGTAAGTTGAGAACTACCTATACTATAAATCACACACTCCTTTGTGGCCATTTCTTCCTTTTCAATTGTGATATTATACAGCTCTACATCTAGGCATCCTCCTTTTCCCAAACTGGGACTGTATTCTGTAAACATATATGTAAATAAATAAATGCATTGTTTAGAAGTGAAGAATCAACTTTTTATGAAATATGGGTGTCCCAAGTTCAGTAGCTTGCTTTCCAATAGCCTGCCTTCCAATTATGAAAGACACAGTTAACTCAGGTCAAATCAGGTCTTCTTTTCCCACAGATGGAGACCACAGAATAAATGTGCAATCTAGTAGTCCCAAAAGTGCTTTTTCAAGAAGCAACTGGACTTTTTGGGTTTTTTTTAAAGCATTTCACTTCTCATTCAAGAAGCTTCTTCAGCTCTGACTAGATGGTGTCAAATAGAAGGATTTATGCTCCTTGCAGACAGCTGGTCATTTGCATTCTTTTAGAGAGTCACCTGGAGTTTTACCTGTGTCATCAGGGTCACCTGAGCGGTGCAAATGGGTATGGAGCCTTCTTGGAACTGTTGAGAAGATTGTGTTGTAGACTGGAGATAAATGATGTCATATCCCTCTTTAAACCAGCGGTCCTCTCTGTGGACTTTGCTGTCATCAAAAGAGAGTGACCCTTGTCTTTTAAATGCAGCTGGGCTGCTGAATCTAGTTCTAATGGGTTTGTTCTCCTATGTTGTGCCATTTGTTTCTGAAGTGGTTGTTTTGTTTCTCCAATGTACAGATCTGCACATGGCTCACTGCATTGTACTGCATATACCACATTGCTTAGTTTGTATCTGGGTATTAAATCCTTGAGGTGGACAAGCTTCTGCTTTAGTGTATTTTGGGGTTTGAAGTGTGTTCATATGTTGCGTTATCTATCTAGTCAGAGCTGAAGAAGCTTCTTGGATGAGAAGCAAAACATCTTCAAAGAAAAACCAGAAAGACGAGTTGCCTCTTGAAAAAGCACCTTTGGGACATCCATGACCTGGATGACTGAGAATCTCCATAGATGTTCAATCTAGCAATTGAGATGGATAACAAAGAATGAGAGGGGCTACGAGGTCATGATGGTGCAGTTATTCACATATATTCTCTTGAACTCTTTCCTCTCTTTGCAGGCAAAACTGGCAGGGGAGAGGGGAGCTCGGGCTGTTCTTTTTGATATTACAGATGACCAGAGTGCTGCTGACCAGGTAAGGGGATTCTGAAGAAAAGGGGAAATGTTCCTTTCTTGTTTTAACATATTTGCTTTTAAAAAGAAGTGAGAGGCCAGCACATCTTTCTCTCATTCCCCTCTGTTTAAATATTGCTGAATGTTGATTAATTTCCCGGTTAGATGACTGGCAATGACCTTCAGAAGTGCTGTTATGAACTGGGACAGTTGCTACGTAGGTGGGCCAATGCTTCCTCCTCTCATTCCCCTCTTTTTAAATATTTCTGAATTTTTATTAATTTGCCAGTTAGATGACTTGGAAAAAAAGGAGTATCTTCAGAAGTGCCGTCATGAATTGGGACAGTTGATAAGTAGATGAGCAAACAGAAATCCCAGAATTTCATTTGAGCTGACTATGCACAGCCATCTCTTCATCCTTGGTAGCTCTGTTTCCTCAGACTGTATTCCTCTGTGGTGTTTCCCTCCAGAGAGAATTTGTCAGGTCCATTTCTTTTCATACATGTGAAGTGTGGTGCTCACCAGCATAAAAATGGATATGAGAAGAGGACAACTAAGCTTTTTGGGGGGAAAGTCAGCACTTTAATATTCCCTTATTTTGGCTTTTAGATGACTCCCTTTCCTCCTGTGTCAGGTGACCTGTAAAAACAAAAATGTTGTAGTTGCCCTTTCGTATGATAAACAGATTTTCCCATCTGGGCCAGGTACCCTCATATTTCCCAATGTTAGGCCTGCCATTTGCCATAATGAAGCATGGCAAAGTGAAGCTAAACAATGCTTGGGTTTTTTTTTTAAGTGAAAGTGGTTGTGACCCAAGTATTCTTTGGAATCCAATTCCATCACTACAGATCCACAAATATTGTTTCATTTTATTTCACCACTAAAATTGAATACTAGGAAAACAGTATTCAGGGATTTCTTTTGGTACCTCTTGATGGTATAGATTTCAATGTGTCTTCTAATCTCGGAACTAGAAATGAGCTAACTGTTGATAACCAAGGACATTTTGCAATCCTGTTCAAAAAAAGTAATAGCCTGTCTTTATAGTGAAGCTAATCAGATTTAATTATTTATCAAATTTATAAGGTGGCTGGGTGGGACACAACAATAGTACGGCTTCTGATTGCTTTCTTAGAGTCTCTAAGGATCTATTCCTGCTTGGACTAAAACATGGTACAAACTTGTTATGGTAATATCTTTTTATTGTCCCCTTGATATTGGCTTCATCTCATCCCTGGCCGATGAAAGAGAATGCCTTAAGTCATAGAATCATAGTGTTTAAGGGTTGGAAGATATTTTTGAAATTATCTGGTCCAACTCCTTTCCCTGTTTTGAAGACTGAATATTTGCATCAGCAAATACCATCTTAAATCCACATATTTTGTGATGACACTTGCTTTTGTTCTTGTCTCCCTAATTTATACTGGGTTAACAAGATAAAAACTTCCACTAAGTGTGATTACAATAGTCAGTATGGCAAAAAAGCACCCAAGTTTTAGAATTAATATGTGCAGGAAAACTGAAAGACAACAAGACTGAATACAGATAAGGAGTGCCTTGTGGCAATAAGAGTAATAGAATGTGCTTATTTCTTCATCCTTGTTGCACCTGCAGATTACTGACCAGCAACCCTACTTTAGTCCCTTTTGGATAAGGTGAAGCTGGGGGATTTGTATGTTCTTTGTGAGAATTATATTGAGCATCTGATGGATAAAATTGCTTGAATCTGCTTGGAGTTGTCCTGCTTTGAGTTGTGCTGCCCAGTTATCTGGGCTGAGTTTGATTCAATTAATTCCAAAAAAATGGACCTTGTGTGTTAGATCCATGCCCCTCCTGGCTGGTTAAAGCCTCCTAAGAAGTGACATGTAATTGGGCTCAAGCGATGGTAAATATTTCTTTTTGGGAGGTACTTGCCCTAAAAGAGGTAGTAGTCTGCCACTCGTTAAGAGAGCAGCACTGTACTGGGCAATTTTCATCTAATCTCTAAACAGGGAAGGTTTACTTGTTTGTTTATTTAAAATGTTTATATACTGATAGCTGCCTATCTTCTTACAAACTCTGGCTAACTCCCAATCAAGGTTGTTGTTGTTGAGGAGATAGTAGAGATACAGCTTCAAATGTTTTTGGAGGAAGTTGATTGATAAGAACTGGACTCATTGAAATTGGGGTTCAAGCTATATATACCATGGAGATGGCATTGATCATGTTTGCAGATGACCTCTGGTGGGCTTGGAATGGGAGTAATGGCCCATTCTTGATCTTTCAATAGCTTTTGATACCATCAGTCATGATATCCTGGGAGGTAGGAGACATTGTTACAGTGGTTCTCCTTCCCCCAATTCCAGTTGGGGTTGGTAGGACGGAAAGGTCCAGCCCTAGGCCACCTGCCTTTCAGCTGCCAGAGGGATTGACTCACTCCCAGGACCTATTTAATGCCTGTATGAAAGCACTGCATATGGTATGGCATAGGGTGATGTTTCATCAGTATGCTGATGCCACTTAGTTGTATATCTGTGCCTCAGGCTGTCCAAGTGATGCTATTGAAGTGCTTGTGTTTTCCCAATGCCTGGAGGCTATGTAGCTCTGGATGGGAAAGAACCAGCTTCATTTCAACCTTGACAACTCTGTGTAGCTATGTGTTCTAGAGCTCCCCATACCTGGCAGTTTTCCACTGCTAACTCTGAACAGGATTACAGTTCCTCAATCAGAGTTGATCTGCAATCTCGAGGTCTTCATGGACCTGCAGCTTATATCTAAGGAGCAGATGGTACCTATGACCAGGAAGGCATTCACACAAAAAGTTCTTGTGCACCAGTTGCACTCATTCCTGGATTGGAAGTACTTCTCATTGTCATATTAATCACCCTCGCATATAGACCGTTACGACACATTTTTCATGGAGCTACCTTCAGAAGTATTTAGAATCATCAGCTGGTCCAGAATGCAGCAGCAGTGCAGAATGGCATGCATCATGATACACCCACATAACACACAGCTATGTGCTCTGCAGTGACTCCAGTAGGCTTTTGGTTACACTTCAAGAGGCTAGTTATATCTTTGAATGGGATGCATGGCATGGGGCCAGAGTAATTGAGGGACCACCTCTCCCCAACCATTTCTGCCTGACCCACTAGATCTGGTAGAATGGGCATGCTCCTGGTCCCCTCAGAGAAACAATTTCACCCGGTGAATTCTAGGAAGCATATCTTCTCTGTCATGGTGCCTGCCATAGGGAACATCTTCCGCCCAAAATATGGATGACCCTTAACCTTATTAACTCTTCCTTCAGGCATTTGGGCCAGGCTGTTAGTTCTGAAGCTCCAATGTAGAAGTATAGGATGGGTATCCTAAGACAGAGGTGAAATTCAGCAGGCAGGTTTGCTAGAACCTGTAGTAAGTTTTTTAAGCAGTTCGGAGAATTGGTTGTTAGAAGAAATCTCCTTTTGTTTTTTCCACTTTACAGGGTTAATCCTGTAAGGAAGGCAGGAAAAAAACATCCTGGTGTTGTTTCTAGCCTAATCTTTATTGCCCTGCTTACAGAAACTGCCCCCCCGTCACATGAACCCCCCCCAGCCATGCCCACCAAGCCACACCCACAGAACCGGTAGTAAAAACAATTGAATTCCACCACTGCCACAAGCTGCTGTATTCCTTGATGCAGATAAAGATTCTAAACATTTTTTAACCTCAGCTTTATGTAGAGCACATGATAACAGTCGCAACCATCCTTGGATATCAAGATAGCCTGAATTAATGTGTCACAGAAATTGCAGTTACGATTTATATTGCTTTCCCTCATAATCCCTGGTTGTGTTAAATCTAATGAACCTTCCTACTTTATGCGTGACTTGATTGATTTGTAATTGTTATGCTGTTGTCATATTGAGATTTATACGTACATTTATGCAATTTGCTTACAGGCATCAGCTGAAGAAAGTACCCGAATTTCAGAACTATAGATAGAAACATTTGCTTACCAAAGGACACCGTTGAGTAGCGGACCTTGTTTCTATGTGGGTGTTTGTCAGCATTATTGTGTTACTTTTGTTATGGTTTCAAGGCCCTATTTTAGGGTGAAGCTATCCACAGGTGACGTGCATCCAAAAGGGAAGCATAAGATGTTGAAAAACAATCTTCTCTTCTCCATAAAAGACAGCAATGAAAAACAGCTGTATAAAACTTCTTACAATCCTGTCCAACACTCGTATAAAACTAATTAAGCCATTGACAAAATGGTTTATAGCCTGCATACTCCCGACATATTCTATTATTTGCTACTTCAGTCCATTTTAACTGTGGGAGCATGCGACTCCCCTTTTTAGAGGCATGGCTATTATTTAAAATTATTATTATTTGCGTGAGTCAGTGTTCAACGTTGTTGTCGTTTTTGTTCACGGAAACGGGTTCTCAGTTGTGAGGCTTAAGAAAGTTGTTGAAATTCTTTCCTATATATTTTCGGAAGGGCAAGAGATGTGATGGAAGGGTCCAACAGACACTTTTTAATTACATTTGGGGAGGGGTATCAGAATATCCTGTTTAAAAAATAATTGTGTCCTTCAAGCACTGATGGTGTTACTTAGTTGGGTAATGAAATGTTTGAGAGAAAACAACCAAGCTCAGAGAGCACCAAGGACCCCACATGTAGGGTGTGTCAAACTTTTCAACTTTCAATTTTCAAACATTAAAGGTAAAGGTTCCTCTCACATATACCTGCTAGAGTTGCTCATCTCCGTTTGTAAGCCAAAGAGCCAGCGCTGTCTGATGACGATTCTGTGGTCATGTGGCCGGCATGACTAAATGCCAAAGGCGCACGGAGCACTGTTACCTTCCCACCGAGGTGGTCCCTATTTTTCTACTTGCATTTTTTACATGCTTTCAAATTGCTACATTGGCAGAAGCTGAAGCAAGTAACGGGAGCTCACTCCGTTATGCGGCGCTAGGGATTCGAACCGCCAAACTGCCGACCTTTCTGATCGACAAGCTCAGCGTCTTAGCCAATGAGCCACTGCATCCCCTTCCAAACATCAGGGGTGCTCAAAAGTTGTGACACGCTTCGGGGATTGTAAAGATAGTTTGGTTACTTTAATATAATTTAGATGTGCTCAGTAAATAACTACATAAATATCATAACTACTAGTAACGTCATCGATGCTGGAGGAGAATGGGGCTAAACTCCCTTCTAATACTGATGATGTTACCTAGTTGTGTAATGAAACATCTGCAAGAAAACCACCAAGCTCAGAGAGCACAAAAGATACACACACACACAAACACACAGTTCAACCCTGAATTACAAATAGTCTCTTCTATCACTACTAAAAAGATCTTTGGGTAGACAAATCTACAAATCTAGAAGACAAAGGCAGAACAACAGGAAAACATCAAAATTTAGAAGTTAACCTAGATCCTCATTTCCACCCAGGATCCCTTTAATTTTTCCAGAAGCCTCTTTGTCCTAAAATTATTATTAATTATATTTTCATTTATCATGGTGTGTAAGATCTGGAAATGGCTTGGTATGCTTTGTATCTTGAAAGGAGGTTGCGAGTATGCAAAAATAAGAAATAAATTTGTTTCTAGAATTCAGTACAGACTGCCAGGAATCAAAAACCATTTTATCCCAATAGATTTCACTTGTAAAAATTGAGTTTCTATTATTATGATCATTATTCCTTGACCTATCTCTATTACTTTTTAATTATTATTATTTTTCACACAGTCTGCTAGATGTTTTGACTGAGTTTGGCATTTTTCTCCACAAATCGAGTCTTTCCTAAGGACCGGGGATAGGCTGATGTTGTTGTTTGATGATGTTGAATTAGTGTATTAATGCATTAATTATTATACACTTTATTCATTAAACATGAAACTCAGTCAACTGGACATTTAAAAATGTGTCACATTATTGACTGGCACTGATGGTTGATACAGGTTGCTATTATTATTAATATTATTAATAATTAAATAATTAAAATATTAATATTATTAATAATAATAATTTACTAATAATATCACTATTATTATTACTATATTATTAATAGTAATATTGAGGAACTAAAAAAAGCTTGTGAAGAAGGAAGAGATTAATTCTCATAAAAAGGAAGTTTTAATGTCTAGTGAGTCGAAATGGGTGACTATAATACATTTAATGAAATGAATGAAATAAATAAAACATCTTCTAATTTTAGTGTAGGAAAAAAATGTATATGCAGCAATTATTTACACTTCCAGAAATTCCACTTACAAAGATTAGTAGATTATTTTTGCAATGTCCTCAGAAAGTGCTGGTTCTGTTGTCTGTTTTTTAAATTAATAAAATGCTTAGTGAAATAATGAACTGCCCTAAGTATACTAGAGTCCAGGAAAACAAATAGAAAAGGGGTTTTTTTTTTTGTTTCTTTGTAACCTCTCTACAGGCTGCTTAGCTGACCTACAGGCAATTTTGTCCGTCCAAGTTAACATTATCTATTTACTTTAATTTAGAGATTCAGATTTTTCAAGGCCGGATGAATCTATTCAGACTGCAATCCTATGTCCATTTATTTTGGAAGAAATGTCTTTGAATTAAGTGGGACTTGCTTGCTAATCATTCTGTATTGGATTAGATTCTGAATCAATAAATGCAAATTGTAATTGCAAAGGCTACGAAATAGCAATGCATAGGGGTGGGGTGCATCGGTATTTAAGTGGATATTTTACTCAAGGTATTCTGCAGCAGAGGAGAATGGAAAGTGAAAATTAGAGATGCCGAGCAGTCAAAATTAAACACACATAATAGCATAATCCTGTATTCATGACACAAGCAATCAGTGGGACTTATTGCTTAATATGAGTATTTGGAACTGCAGCTGTAGTTACAATTATTTAAATGGGGAAAGTTAACCATCTGCAGAAATCTCTCTATCAAAACCAGGGTTTCTTAAAAGTTAAGGCTGATTAAAATCTGCTGCTCTGTGTAAAGAAATGTGAACTCGAACTTTAAACAATAAACTGTTTTACACTTCCTTCTCGATCTTAGAAATGTATTTCTATTAAAGAGGGGGTTAAAATACAGCACAATATCCCTTTAAGTCAATTAAATAAATCAACTATGAATTCTGCGATAATTCCTGCTTTTTCAAACATTTGTCGTTTATTCTTCTCCTGGTGCATGTATGCCACCAATATATATCTCGTACAAAGCTGTTCAGATAATGATACAGTGCGCCAGTGAAAAACAATGTAGGGAAACAAATTTAAAAACCATAAAAACAGCATGCAGGATTAAAGACGTACACAAGAAAATTCAATGCCCTTGGTAATTGAGAGAGACAAAAACTTAAAGAAAATTACACTCAATATACATGTAGATAAAAGAGGACCGTATGTGTGTATTAGGGTGTACAAAACAGTGGCAATAATCAAAGTTTTAAACATCCTTTAAAAGAACCAAAATGTTACATAAAGGTATATTGGATTCTTTTTCGTATTCCATCAGGAAGATAAGAACATTTGTGTTGGTTTTACACAAAACATCTTAACAATCAAGTGGAATGTAGATTTCACAATTGCTTTCTGTTTAAGGACAGATATTGAACAGAAGTTTATGTAGTGTAGAGTTTCATAAATAAAGAAACCATAGAAGAAAATTCATCTATAAAATCCTGTTTTAAACAGCCATCAGTCAAAAAGGGATGTCCAAATAAATATTAGGGAATTTACTGGTACTACTGCCAAATAATCCTACATCAGTTTTTTTCTCTGTAATTTCTTTCT
>JAEANM010001367.1:2122-28231 GCA_017656035.1 Myanophis thanlyinensis
GAGAAAGAGAGAAAGAGAGAAAGAAATTTATCAAGGAATTTGAAGGTGTATTATGTAGGCTAATTTGTCAGACAGCCTTTCAAAATGACCCTCTTTTTGGCAACAAATATAGTCATAAGAATAGAAGCTATTAATAAAATTTTACATCATCCCCCAGGAAATCTTCTGGTGCCAATATTACCCCACCTGAATGTGCCATCTAGAAGAGCTAACACTATATTTGTGGCAGAGAGAAGGAAAACTGGTGGCTAACCATTCAAAATACATACAGTATTTATATACTAAATAGGGTCTGTGTGTTTTATGATGAGCATGCAAATGTGATCTTTTCATTATGTTTCAGATTCTTAGCCAGCTATAATTTAGGGATATATTAAAATATGATGGCATTCAGAGATTATGTTGAACAGGGAATGGTACAGATATGATAGTAACATGACTAAATCGAATTTTAATTTAATTTTGCATATATTGTGTCACGTTTGTGAGTTGCAGAAAAAAGGAACCTGACAATTAGCTACAGCTTGTGGACTTTGAGTTGCTCTCCCTACTGTACTCTAACATTAAAAGCACCAAGCTTATTACCCTTTAAATATGATTTTGTCATCTCTCTTGTGTTTATCATAGCATACAAAAGTTGAAAACCAAATTATATCTTGAATCATGTCTCTCAAACATTTTTGCTTTCTGCTTTTATTAGATATCTTTTAGGTGGAATAACTGCAAGTTGGGAATGTCACAGAACAGCCAAAATGAAAGTCGTAGCAAAAGCTAATTGACTGTGTTGATAAACAGATAATTAAAAGTAATTACATTTAAAGGCAACTATGATGTATGTCTATTCAAAAAGGAATTTGGAATTTAATATGAAACTATTCCAAAATGCTTACCTGGCCATTTAGGACAGCACTTACCAGTAATTCTCTATTCTAGTAATGAATGGTGCTGCTTAATTTCTAAAACAAGGGTTAAAAATGTAATCTCTAGCAGATTTCCTTCTTTTCTATTATGCAAGAAGTAAGTTATTGAATTGTGAGAGATAACAACTTTACATATTTTTACAGAACCATGTTTAGGACTAGGACTGAAATATAATTGATTCAAATCTTTGGTTTAGTAGTCACCTGCTCAGAATTATCTAAGCCTGTCATTTTGTTGCCCCCTCTGTCTTTTGGAAGTATCTGTGTTATTTGCCATTTTGTTTCCTTTTTCTTATTTAGTTCTTTGTCCCCTTCAAAATACTGCTTTATTAAAAGAGGATTTCAGTGAGTCATGCATATTATTCAAAATAAAAATACAGTTATTTTTGCCCTAAGGAAAAATCCAAAATCTATATTAGGGAAATACAATTAATAAAGAACTTTACAGAAATGTGCAAAGTTTTGGGATCCCATCAGTGAACAAAAATCAGATGGGGAAGCAAGAAAGGCAGAGATGTGACATGATAATAAGCCATGCAGTCTGCAGCAAAGTCGGTTCCAAGTTGAAACCCTTTCCTTACTTGCACCTAATTATTATGTCAACATGGCCTCACAACCTCTTTATTCTTCCCTATCCCCAGGATTTGCCTGTATCTTATTCTCAGCTTGCATCTTTTTCTATTCTAGTTTTAGAGTAGTGTTCTCTTAATTTTCAAATCATGTACAATCTGACATGCTTTGATGATTCAGAACAGCCAGACTGCCTTAAAGGGTGGGGGTAGCCCAATGCTGATTGACTATTTCAGGTTTCTACAGACACACCTATCCCCTGAGTTTCTACTCCCCTCTGCTGCCCTTTTATTTTCCTTTCATCTAGGTAAAAGGAATTTGGCACAGTTGCTAACCAAGTACAAGTTTGGTGCTTTTTGAATAATCAAAATAAGCTCATTGAACTTGTGTCTCTTGGGCCAGCAAAGCTACTTTTTAATGCAGGAGATTCACTCCCAGTATACTTAGTTAACTAGTCACTTACTTCAATCTATTAATTGGTGGGTTGTGATGGGTGGGTGAATGGATGGGCTTCCCATGTTTTTCAAGACCTTGTTTTCCTATTTTGTCTATCTGATGTGTTGCATTTTCCTGATTTGGAAAAGAAAGTGTAAAGCATGAGAGGGAGAGAGTCACTTATTACTACTTAGCACTTCCTGAAGTTCATCCCTTCCCTTCCCATTATTATCTTGACTAATAGATGGTATCCTGTTACACAATGATGTCTAGAAAGTGGAAGAGGAAAAGTGCCAAAATTTCACCAGGAATTTTGTTTAACACACACTATTCACATGAAATCAGAAAATCTACCATTGCATGCATCCTTTTCTAGCTGATTGCTTGTTGTAGAATAGGAGTGTCAAACTTGCGGCCTACGGGCTGGATGTATCACACACTGGTCATGCCCATCCCCACTTTAGCAAAGGGGGGAAAGTCACTATATGTGACGACAGCATGACGCCATGAGTTTGACATCCCTATTGTAGAGAAAGGAAAACAATTTTGAGATGCAGTGTTTTTAAAATCAAAACTGGGAAGTAGCACTTCAGCTTTTTTTCTTTATTGGGAAACTTGCATAAGTTTTAAATGCTAGCTTAAGTTCTCATTTTAAATGGGGAAAACCATATTTGTCTCTTACATATGTTTAACTGTCACTAGATTTTTATCTGGGTATAATAAGTCTACTAGGTTAAAATTAAAATAAAATTCCTTGTGTAAATGTTCCTTATATGAATGGATGTATTCATCACTTTAATATCAAAGCAAACACTCAATACATTTTTTTCATGTAATACAAAATGTCATAGCAGAATTAAGGGGAAAACTTCATCTAAGTCAACTTTCTAATGAATCCCAGTGATATATGAAGTTTCTGGTTTGGCAGATCTGTCAGTCTAGCTCCTGGTTGAAGGTTATTATATTTTGTGATTTTTATATTTTATTATTTTTATATTTTATTATTATTTTGAATGGCATTATATATTGATTTTTCCTTCCTTGTTTCTAACATTCACAATCAAAAGATTCTTTTGGAGATGAAGACTGTCCATAAAATGCCTTAGCTTAGAACCTGAGTCTTAACAGCTTAAAATGGCTGGCTCAGGAATTCTGGGAGTTGAAGTCCATGAGTCATGAAAGAGCCAAGGTTCCCGACACCTGGTGTAGGGTTTAAGGAGGTTAAGTATAACCAGCTAATTTAATATTGCAATCCATCCTCAATCAGAGGAGCTCAGACTTTCTCAGCTTTGTTATGAGGAAAATATGGAGGAGAGAATTTGAATTTTTGTAGGTAAACATGAAGTACATCTGGCCCATGTTTTAAGATGCTGATGTTGAGTGTCAAACTTCAGATAAAGCATATGCAGTGTGATCATCAAGGAACCAAAATGTTACTAGGCACTTCTCCCTGTCTTTGTCCCTCCTGATATCTTGGATTTTGACCTGTTATTTTGACAGACAAACACAGAACCACCCAAAGTGAAAAGGGAGGAATCCAAAAGTCGAAATGCTTTATTACATGAGATTCAAAGAGGGACTCGACTGAGAAGAGTAAGCCAGACCAATGATCGCAGTGCTCCACAGTTTGACAGTAAGTCTTCTGTTTATAGATATGCTCCAATGGCCGCTCAGTCATTTTTACATTAAAAGCCCTTTCTTGACAGAAATCTTTGTTTTTTCTTGCATAACTGTTTCAATGATTAACTTTCATTTTTCTGATGAAAACCTCTTATATTGGCCAGATTATTTGAAAACTGTTAATGAATCTTATCAAGCTGACATTTTTCTTCAATATTCTGAACTTCTTATTAATTAGAGGAATAATTTTCAAGTCTTCAAATTACCCTATATGTATGATACCTCTACTTTCGAAAACCTCTGGTTACTTTCAGGTTACGAAGTACGTCTTCGAGAAAATATGGTCTCTAGTTACAAAATATGTTTCAAGATACGAAACATATTTTGAGGGTGCAGATGAAGAACAAGCATCCAGTCGGATGGCTCATGAATACAAGGGTGGGGATGCGGGCTAGCCGGCCGGTAGAATGACGGAGATTGGTGAGAGGATCAGCCATCCATAAACACTGAGGTTATGGCGTGCCGTGCGATCACCCATAAACACGTGTCTCTGGGTTAATGGAAATACTTTTCCGAGCATTCCCGCTGATCTCACAATTGGGACTTTTGCACAAAATCAAACGGTGCATCCATCATGGCAGAATTGCAGACTTTGCACCTCGCAAAGCATCATGGGTTGAAGCAAATGCAAAGGATGCTTTGCGAGGTGCAAAGTCTGCAATTTTGCCGCAATGGATACACCATTTGGCTTCGTGCGAAAGTCCCGGTTGTGAGACCAGCAGGAATGCTCGGAAAAGTATTTCCATTAACTCAGAGACACGTGTTTATGGGTGATCGCATGGCACACCATAATCTTAGTATCCAGCACCGCCATACGGATGAATGTCAATGGCTAAGCTTTCTATTGGCTTAGGAAATAGGGGAGGCGGGAGGAGGGAGGAAAAGAGTGGGTGGTAGCGTTTCAATAACCTTTTTTCTGCGAGCCAGATGAAATATGTCTGAATTTGGGGGGCTTGGAATGGATTAGGCATTTATAAGGTAAAATGCGTCTCTACTTACAAAATTTTCAACGGCTTGCGGAATGAATTAATTTTGTAAGTAGAGTTACCACTGTACAGTATTTTGGATTTTGGATTCATACTATATTTTGGATTCATTCTGAAATCAATTCTTCATTTCTCTTCTTCCCATTTATGACTTTAATTCTTGCATTTTTCCTGTACAAGTGACACATTTTTGAGCCTTTCTTTTTTCAATCATTCTGAACACTTGTAAGTTATTCACTCATATTTTTCATAAAGAAAATAGACTGACAATTTTCTGTGTAAAAAAAAAATCAAATCTTTCCCAGTTAATTTAATTCTTTGCAGCCAAAATAAATAATAAAATGGCCTCAAGGAATGCCCAAGATAAAAACTTTAAAATTAACAAGATAAAGAGGAAGCAGTGGAAGAAAGAAGCAAAAAAGGGAAATATTTTAATCCCAGCATGTAATGCATTGATTGAGATTATAGAAGGTCAGCGGTAACACTTAAATTCCTGTTTTAAAGAACAATATATATGCACAGTTATATTATCTAGACTACAGGGAATATTTCTGTGTTAACATATGCAGTTGCTTTTTGTTATGTATATTTACCTTTTAGTTATGTATTAAAAGCATTAGTATTTTTTCTTTGGCTTAGTGTATTGTGTGAATCCAGCCACAACATGTTCTGATTATGATTACTGGCTGAATCCTACCAGTTATAATTAATTTGCTTAACCATCACCATGTTGTATGTACATAGCTATTAGCCTCTGCTCATTTTATGCCAAAAGAAAAAGAGCAGAAAAACCAAAAGCGGAAAATAATACCCCTTCTTCTCCTCCTCCTTCACAGCTGACAGAAGAATGCCCAGCAAAGATGGAGGAAGCTCTGGAAATTGTAGCAGTGAAATACCTCAGGCATTAGGGAACCTTTTTGCAGAAGGATTCCCTGTTCTAAGACCAGTGGGCCAAAGAGACTTATCAGGTAAAGAATCCAGTTTGCAATGAAATCTCAACAAAAAAAAAATTCAGAATTTTTTTTATTGTAAGTTAGGACATGCTAATTTGTACTTTTGTATATAAAATTAATATTCAAAGAAGAATGGAAGATTTGGAGTGCAAATAAGTAATCTCTTGTAGCATGTTAGCTATACTTATAGAAAGTTCAAATCAAGCAAGTAAGAGAGGTGTATAGATCCAGTGAATTGCATAAAATGCAAAATCACTTTGCTATTCATTGAGCATCAGTTGGTTGTTGCATAGTATTTATGTTTGCATTAACAACAAACATGCATATTCTGAACATTATTTGCTATGTATTTTCTCTTATTATATTACGGGGGGTTGGTCATCATTTTTGTCTTGTACAATAAATTAACTCACAAAAGCTCAAGGCCTTTGAACGATCTAGCTGTTTCAAAATCTAGTCAATATAATCAGTTAATCATGCTGCTATGATTCGTACTAGCTATTATTCCTGGATGGTTTTCTAGAACAGCCATGGATAATGCTACTTAAAGTAATACAAGTGACCAAGACCTTATCTTGGTCTTAATAAAGATTGTTTGTCAGCCAAACAGGGAAATCAAGGTTAAATTACCAAATCAAGCAATTAAGAGAAGTAAGTATGAGAAAAACAGATTTCAGACACAATAGGTTAATAAGCTAGAGCGTGTGGAAAGACAGCTGTTCCTGAATTCACCAGAGTGTAGCTGTTGCCTGGAGACATTCATCTCACCTCTGTATGGTGTAACTGAGATGTGCAGGAACAATTCCTCCTTTCTATGGAACTATTTTAGTTTGTTTTTGGCTGGCAACAGAATGAAGCAAAATTTATGTCCTTCTGATTACCTTCTGATAATGGAATTGCTGGATCTATAGTCTCTGAAAACGAATTGGCAGGATTGGAACAGAATTGGAACAGCTAATTGATAGTAGGACAACTAATTTAAGAAGTTGAGTTAGAAAAAAATCCTCTTGTTTTCTTCAATTGAATCCAATAATCTGGGTGAATTATTCAGATTTAGTTACAATGAGAATAATTTAGACTATTCAAAGGATGAATTGTTGAATGCAGTTTTCAAAATTAAAGGTGATTTATTTGCTTTTGCTTCATTTTCTCAGTGAATAGGACTGGAAAACCACCTATTGCCAAAACAGCCCCAGTCCCAGTCAACAATAATGGGAAGTCCAGTGGCAACTTTCAGATCTCCCCAAGTGGCCCTAAGCAAGCAGATGAGTCAGAAGCATCCAAGATCCAGAGTGCTATGCCAGCTCACCCGAGCATCCCTGCTCCTCCTACTCCTACTTCAGTTCCATCTCCTTCTTCTCCACCTCCTCCACCACCACCATTACCATCTTCCTCTGGCAAACCATCACTTACCTTTCCTCCTCCTCCCCTTGTACCACCTCCTCCTTCTGAACATCCTAATAAATTACCTTCTCCAGACATCGCTGCTGCTGCTGCAACCTCTCAGATTAGAACTCCTAAAAGTCACCTCTCCCCATTGCACATACCACCTCCTCCACCACTACCCTTGTCTCCATCATCTTCCTCTGGTCTTTCAGGCAAACTTAATGAATGTTCCAGCCCAAGCTCCTCTCAGCTTGATCCAAAACATAATTCTCCCCCCATGCCGCCACCACCACCACCTCCTCTCCCAGGACCTTCTATGTCTACTTTTTCTTCACCCAGAACCTCAATGTTTTCACCATTATCACCAACCTGTAACAGTGCCTTGAACAGCAGCAGCAATTCTGCTCCCATAATGTCTCCCAAGAGCGAGTTGCAAAAGCTCCCCATTGAATCAGTGCCTCTTCCCTCTACTCCCCCAAGCACACAGCAAGCTCCTGCAATGCAGAAAAGGAGACAAGGAAGAGGTGGAGGTAACTACTTTCAGTGGCATCCCTATTGGATTACGTCCTGTGGAATATAACTCACATTGGGTAGGATGTCCTTTCTATATACACTTAGAAGCTGGAGCTAGTTGGAATCCTTAGTGTTGTAGTTCAAGTTCAAGTTTTATTTGTCACATTCATGACACATATAGGACATGCAGTGAAATGCTTATGTGATTGCAAAATCAAAAGCAAGGGGAACAGTCTGTAGGAAAGATAGGGATAAGGATAGAGACAGGGAGCAGTTAGAGAGAAGTGAACATAAGTAGAAAGAGGAGAAACAGAAAAAAAAATACAATGTCTGTTGTTATGACCAGTGTCAATCCGGCACTGCTGTCCCAGTTCTCCATGGCAGGTCTCAGCCCTCTCAGTTCTCAGCTGTTTTTTGAGGTCCTCAGTCCTCAGCTGTTTTTCGAGGCTATTGCCTTCGCCTCAGCGTCTCTCACAGCCTCCACCTCAGTAATCCCTCAGGTCCTCCACCTCAGCGGTCTCCTGAGCCTCCATTTCGGCAGTTTCTCAAGGCCTCAAGGTCTCCTGAACCTGTCATCCTGGTACCATCTTCTCTAGCTCTAGGTCTATCCTTCGTTCTTCTCCCAGGCCACACCTCGGCTGGTTTAGATTGCTTAGGTGTTGCTTAAAGGTTGTTTAAAAATTACTTTAATTATGATTAAATTTGGTTAGAAAAAAACCTAAAGCAAATAAAGAGGGCCGAAGCAGTCGCAACAGCTGCCTACCTCACCAGCACTAATTGTACATTATGCAATTCAGAAATTGCTTTAGAGTGTAACTACAATCTCTCTCTTTTCTCTCTCTCTCTCTCATCCATGGAAGACTTCATGCCTGCTTGGGTTGCATGCTGACTGATGAACACACAGTCTCTAACAGATTGTCCAAGGTGTTCTCTGCCCATAGATCAAAATTAGTTTCCCCTAAGTCAGATAAATTGTATTTAAAGTGCTAATACCTCACTGAATTTGATTATTTGAACAATACTATTTTAAAATATATGGGGAACTACAAAAAGAAGCATGCTGGACAAGATGGCAGAACTGGCTGCAATCCCACATTGGTTAATTGTGACTAATCACATTGCCTAATTCTGAGGATAAATACGTTACATGTATGTATGCTTTGCTTGAGCTTTTTTGGACAAAATGAGTGGTAAGAATGCAAATATTTGATTCACGCTTTTATTTTTTTCATGTTTATTCACCTTAGCAAAGTTGATGCCACCTCCTGTTCCTCCTGCAAGGTCTCCGACAACTGAGCTCACAAGCAAATGCCAACTCACACAAGTATCTCCGTTGCCGCCAGCTACTCAGGACCCAGGTATTACAGGTAGCAGTGTCTCATTTATTGTTGACAAGTATTGTATATACTAAAACAGAATTTTTGTTATCACAAGGTAACAGACTTAATCTATGAAGGCTTTTTTAAACTAATGCCTGTTTAGCAATGGCAATGCAAACTGCTCAAGAAAGTAGGTACTCATCCTTTGTTTAGTGAGTAAGTTCTATTGCAATGAGCAAGTTATTAAGCAAAATGGTCGCTAAGTGAACACACAGTGAGAGAAAGAGAAAGATGCTACAAAGATCATTAATTGCTACTGCCTGATTCAGTCAAAGTTCTTCTGCACCAGCATTACTCTTATTCTGACATGTATTATCAGGCACACAGCCTTTAGTTATAATGCAAACATTGGTCAGAAAATGACTTTTTAATTACCATCATATTTTTGAATGATCATGAGCTGATGGCAGCATTTAAGTATGTTATTTTGAACTTTTTTAGAGACAAATGAACATTTATACAGGAATTTTAAACTACCTGAATATTTTACTAGACTGATCTATCTAGGATTTAAACTTTTTAAGTGAAACAGTAAGATACAAAAGAGAGGATTATTCTAATATCTTCAGAATTGGTGGAAGTGAATGGGACTAAACAAGGAGCTTTAAACAAAATGTACAGAATTTTAAAAATATGATAAAACGATGCAACTGAATTGAGAATATGTTGGATGGATTATTTTATTGTGCTTCTGTATAAAATTCCATGATGTGTGTGTGTGTGTGTGATCAATGTGTGACTGATAGACCTATCAAGATTCACTGTTGCCCAAAATTTTCATAACATGTACTGTTTAAATTGGAATGTGATCTGAGTCCACCACCTTGCCTGAAAATATATACTGTAAAAAGAGTGAAACATATCTTCATAGCTAATAGACTTCTTCTAACAAAAGATTGAAAGTCAAACTAGATGTTCCCAAACCATCCAGGTTCTATCTCACTTGATCAACCCCTTTAAAAATCCAGTGAAAATGAAACAAACATCAAAGTGGACTTGGGTTGGAAAAGAACATAGAACATATTTTATTGGCTACATTTTAATGGCACTTTTCCTTTATTATGGGAGTTCATAATGAGAAGCATTCCCTAGGACAATGCAGGGACAGCATGGCAATATGCCATCAAAACAAAATGAATATTTGGCCTTAATATTGATCTTTGAGGTCTATTATGGAGCCATCATTAAATATGAATAGAACATTCTTCACCCACTGTTATCACCGCTGATTTTAGAAAAGTCTGAAGAGTGAATTAGATGGAGGCACTCAGCATCCTTTGATTAGCTAACAGCAGATAAAAGTAGTTCAATAATGTTAAAGGCTAAGCTTAGAAGCTTGACTACCCTCAAAGTTACAATTGATGTGTAGTTGTTGTTGAACATAAAAAAGTAGTTCCTGGGGGTAGAAGTGGAGGGAGCAATATTTTCATTTGTTCTATTCAAAACGTTCCCTGCCTTTCACAGAATAATGTTTTCTGGGTATCATTATTAGATGGGAAATAAATTTTATTCTGGAAATTAAATTTCTTCCTTTCTCTCCCCCCCCCCTCCTCTTACTTTCCCTAGAATTGTTTGTTTGCTTTAAAAACATCTCTGGCCTAGATTTCAGAATCAACTGAAGATTATGTTCTACATAGTTTAAAAGACATACTTTTCAGGAATATATGTATACAAAAATCAGATTAAAGGCAGAAGGTTTCCATCTTACTTCTGAAGGAACTGTTAAGTATGTTTTCAAAACATTTCTTCATTAAGGTGATTAGCAGCAGATATTAAAATTAAATGCAGTTTCACATATTTAATATTTTTTACTCTGACTCTTCCCATTTTAAAATAATTTTCTTTTTGTTTCAGATTAATTTTATCATCTCTTTTTGAAAGCACACCAAGTTAAATGAAAAGATGAAATGAAAGATTCACCTTCAGCATTTTGACAGAAGCAAAGGTGCATTTTCTGAAAAAGAATCAAAACGCACAAAGAAGGAATAGATGAACTATGGTTCAGCGTAATAACATGACTGAACTGTATGTAAACCAGACAGAAAGGCTGATACGTTTTCTTAAGGCTTAAGAGTTACCCTGTGGTAAGATGGGCAGCCATTAAATTTTCCAAACAAACAAACAAACAAACAAACAAAGCAAGCTATCGTATATGGCCTGTAAAACATAGGATGACTATTATGTGGCAGCACAAATTAGAATTTTCTATTTATTGCCAGCTTGTGACTATCTGAAGTTTTGCAGCCAAGATACAGTATAACTGAACCAGTTCTTCTGTCCCTGTGCAATCAATGAATTTCTTAAACATAATTCAGTTTCAATTTATATAAATATTGACTTGCTGAAAATGCTTTTTAAAAATCCTATTCAGTTGCTGGTTAGCTTAAAAAATGGAATGCATACAATACCAAGTTTCTTATTTCCCAGTGCCATAGCTTTCTTGAGCATATAAGATTCACAATATGCTCAAAAGGTGTTGTCTTAATTTCACTGTAGCATTCTTTCTGTGTTGCACAATTTGTAAGGCAGAAGTACATTTATTTTCAGGGAGAAACAAGTTAAAACCCCAGTTGGCAAAGAGTTCACTGGTGGTTTTGAGTCCTCTTATTATTTTTCTGTCAACTGTCTTTACATTGCTGTTTCTATGAGGGTAGCCAGGGATATACTGGCTGGAATTTGCAGGCCAAAGGTATAATACATACATACGTATAAAAAATATTGCATCATAGAGTGTCACATTCTGGTAGATATTTCAGAAAGAGAAGTTGATGGGTAAACAGAGATTGCAGAGGGCTGCAAATGACCAATGCACACCTCTGAAATTCCATCATTCGCGAATAAATTAAATGGTTTATTTAGGGTTAGGTTTCGTGTTTTTATATTTATATTGAAAGCAGACACAGATTTACAGACTATATTGAGCCAAACCCTGGGCCACTTTGTTTTACGGGTATTAATATTTTTACTGATAATCATTTAAGCAAACTTATGGCAACAACTTTTATGCTTTTGCTATGAAACCTAAAAGAAATGCTCATCATTTTAGTGATTTTTCTCCTATTTTTAGTTTATGGCGATTAACGCACAAAGGCATACTATATTTTACCCAAGCATTATTTATTTATTATGAATTTAATTTTAGCTATTTCTTTTTGACATTACTAATGATGGATTGCAAAATTATATGATCAAATTGAGGATAAAGGAAAGGACAAAATAATAAATGTAATCTCCCCCCCACCCAAAAAAAATTCAAATTGTTATTTTAAAACATATTTTGCTTTCTTATTCTCCTATATGCCTGCACTTGAATGATGTTTTGCATAATGCTCAGGCTTAGAAATTGTTTCATTTGTAAATATGGATTCAATTTGTGTTGCTTCTGGAAGGCAGTAACACCAGGGGAAAAAACACAGCAAGAGAACGAGAAAGGAGGAAAGCTAGAAAATTAGCCTTTATTTTAAAAATTGAGGAGTGTAACTAGACGTGGGCACTTGCTGGTATACATTATTTTCCTCCATGTAAATCTCAGGATATTCAATTAAAGAAAATTTTCAACTTGCAAACAATCTTTTCCTAACGTGCTGGAAATAAGGTACAATTTGATCATGTAACTTTATCGCAAGAACATAAAACTGTGACAAAACCCCTAATTGGCTGATTAGACTGCAAGAAAGACTTACTTTACCATATTGAATTTTGCATATAGCAGATACAACCTGGGATATTAGATAGCCTATACGCCTTCTTCTGACTTGTATAAATGAGAAACAGTTGGCAGATTGGAATGATATTCAGTTTTTTATATTTTCCCACAAATAATTTTGACCCTTTTTTTACATACTTCTAAATGCAAATGCACCTTAAGACTATAAGGGTTTTGTAGAATGAAATGGATAGACACTGCAGCAAGAAACCTACTTAGACTAAAAGCTTCGAAGTCTTAGCATTTTTTGTTTTGTTTCCAGATTAGTGAACGGATAGCAGGGAGGAAATTCATCAGTGGCCCATATCTGAATGTGTCTGAAGATTATATGAATCCTCACATGAAAAGAGAATAGTGCCAAAGAAAAGCTGACCTAGCTAAGTTGAAGTGTGATTGCATAACTTGGACTCAGTGTAGCTTAGAGTAACCAGGAATGGAATGATGGATTATTTTGTACTTCAATGATTGTGAGGTATCCTTTTCAAACATCAAAGCAAATGGATGATACAGTTGATAGCTTAAATGACAGAATTAGTGTTCCAGTCCTTACATGTCAAATCCACTTTGCCCCAACTATTAAAAGTTTTGACAAATCTTGGTGGAAAGATCCAACCTATTATTTTCTGTTCTTTTATGAAATAAAAGCTAGATGCTAGTTTTTATATATTTTATTCCATGGGCAGCCTCACCTCTACTGGTCGATCTTTCACTGTCATGTGGTTCATATTAATCTTGGTTTGTTGAATAAATTGAATAAATGCCTCATTCACATATAATACACCAAGTTGTAAATCAAGGTTGACAGACTATAGTAGCCAGTTTTATATACCAAAATCAGATAAACTGCTTGATGGCTTAGTGTGATGTAGTGCTATCTATATATATAAAAGTTATTTTTTTCTTTAACTGATCATATTTATAATATAATTAATACTATGCCGTCCCAAGTAGTATTTAAGAAGATTGGTCATTTATTTTTACTCATAGTCATTGTAAGGTGGTAAAGGTGGAGCAGAAAGCTATAGACAAATATATTCCTGGCAAAAATAATCATGTGGGCTGATATTTAATCAGTCATGCCTTAGCCATGATGCGCTTTCATTTGCAACATTTTTACATTGATATATCTCTATTAAGAATCTTTTCTATTGTAAATTGGATGCAATTTACCAAATACATAGATTTCTAGATACTGTTGGATTACAAATTCAAACAGAAAGAGGTTGTGTGGAATATGGTAAAGGATTTGTAATTTAATCTAGAAGACTCACATCCCTGCTCTGGAAGCATAATGAATCAGTTTTCTTTGTACAATGCCATAGAAAAAGAAATAGAAATATACAGTCTCTCTCTGTAGGAAATGGGATTTCTCTGTCAGTTTCAAAGAAGTGAAGAAGACTATCAGAATATAGCTCAGTTATAAGGCCTCATGATCTAGGCCTCTGGGCTAGTATGCTTATTTTTTCTCTTCAAATTAATATACCAAGTAGATACTAAATTTGTTCAGGAATTGGAAGCCTACATATAATGTTATGGTTGAAATGATTCAAGGGTAGTGTTACAATTCAGATTTAGCATTTCCTTTTATGCATGAGCACAATATTGCTCCTGAATATAAATACACACCCACACTGAGGCATTTATTAAAAGTGGAAAACACATTCACAGAGACAATCCTATTTTTTCCTTTACTTACAAAAGCTGGAACAAAGTCTATTCAGTAATGATTCAGTTAGTCCATTTGGCACTGTTTGTGCAAAAGGCAATAATGGGAAATACTCTATTTTTTCCACAAACTATAGGGATGGTAAAAATTAAAGGCTATCTCAATCAGTCTATGATGACCGGGACAAGGCACAAAGGCCACACAGCCAGCTGAGAGTTCAAACTCACCTTTAATGCTCCAAATTTCCAATGTTCCCACATTCTTGGTAAGTCCCAGAGCAAAGTGCGCACATATCTAACACACGCACACACATCACAGTCTCTGGCTGTGCACAGTCCAACAAAGAAAAGGAATAGGGATATGAGTCCAAAAAGCAAGGAACAAACAATGATTCCATGAAGCAAGGAAGAAGCAATGAGTCCACAAAGTAAGGAACAATGCTCTGAGTCCACAAAACAAAGAAGAAGCAAGCAGTTCTGCAAACTCCAAATGTCTGCAATGGCACACAAAGCTCTACAATGTGTTTGTTCTGACAAATACCTGTCCTCACAGTGTCTCCTTGAATCTCAGTCCCCAGGTGTGCCTTGTGAAGAGGAGTGGGGCATTCTCCTAAGTTGTTGGGTTGGCCTGCGCTGCTCCAACCTTCTCTCCATTCTCTGTGCTTGGGGATCAGGTCTTTGCTCATCGCTTGAGCTCCGTTGCTCCACATTTCCACTGTTTGTCCTCTCTTAGTCATCCTGCCCCCATTCCTCCCTGTTAACAAGCCATCATCCTGACGCTCTTTACTTTCCTCCAAAGCCAACAAAGCTGCCCCCTCGATCTCCATCGATTCCAGCTCCAGCTTGTCCTCCTCCGCAGATTCAGGCTCTGATGGGGGCATGACACAGTCATTTTAATAAGAGTAATCCCCAATCTGGTCCCTCTAGAATTTGGGTATTTATCTCACATTTATAACATTTTGAAGGGAAGACTCAATATAAATTTACTTGTTGTCCCCAAGTTATCATGAATCTGGCCCTGCAGGAATCATCTCTTCCAGAAGAAAGAAGCAACTGAGAGTCAATAATGTATCACCCTCCAATTAGGGGAACAGCCGTTGATTGTGTTGAATTGTGTATCATATTAATATAAAATGTTGACCATCAGGGAACAGGATGACATTACCAATATCATTTTGCCAATGGCCTCAGGCCTGCTTCCTTCATGAACAGACCTCAATGAATCTTTTGCTTGTAAACCATCTGATTGTGAAACAGTCAGTGACATACTGTCAATGTCATGTAAGATATCTGGCAGATTGCATCACTAAAAAGAGGACAGCTATGTTCCTACCAGGTAAAGTTAGGGCCTAAATCATTTGTATCTTTAGAGATATAATATATGTCAAATATATTTACTAACAATAAAGTCAAGATATAAACTAATTCACATTTTTACAGGATCATTAAAGGAGTTATTTCTAAGATTATAGCTGGAGACAAAGACTTCTAAAAATAGAATATTAATTCAAGTTTTTCTTACTTCAGTATGCTGAAGCAATAATCTGGCCTTCTAAATGTTGTTGGTCTATAGTTTCCATTGTGGCTTGTCATTGTCATGCTGCCATGATGGAAACTGGAGATTAATACTATTTGAATGACCACACATTTCTCATTCCTTGGTTATGCAATTCAGATAATAAAAAATGTGATTTTAGTGTACTGAAAGATAAACATTCTAGCCCCTCTTCCTGTCATTTTCCATGTGTAAAAGACTCCCAGAGAAAACCAATTTACAGTTATGCCTTCACAGTCTTCTCTGAAGACATTTATCCTCTATGTACTTCTCTGGAGACATTTATTCTCTATGTATAATGTGCTTTTTCCCATTCTACCTGAATACAACACATCACAACTTTCCAAAATGCTTTAGAGTGGTTAATAAACATTCTTCCTATATGACAAACCACTTTGCATAACAAGGTATTTTTGGCATGTTAACCTGTGTGGGGTTTATTTGCCAACGTTCCTCAATCACTTCCAGAGGCTCCAGTAACTGGGGATTATGGGAACTGCAGCTGAGCACAATTGGAAGATTTTAGATTTTGCTTAAATAAGATTTGGGTTTAGACTCTCCAATCTTCATCCCAAATAATTTAACATTTATGGAGATTCTTAATCATCCAGTCAGAGCTGAAGAAGCTTCTCAGATGAGAAGAGAAACGTCTTCAAAGAAAAACTAGAAAGTCTTTTTGTCTCTTGAAAAAGCACCTTTGGGACAAACAATTTAATGTTTTTTTAAAAAGTTATAGGTGTCATTCACTATATTTAGATGATATTGTTTTTGATAGCATACAGTACTTATACATTCACCATATTTTCATTTAATATCTGGAAACAGGGTATGTTATTATTCGTTAATTAAATTTATTTATTTGCTAGAGATTCAGTTATACAAATATTTCTAATCAAGCCCCATACTGTGGATCTGACTTACATTATCCATTCTTATTCAAAAGAAGTCTTTAATCTCCTTCACTCACTCCCTCCCACAATTCAATCATGAATATGAAAAACTGTATTGATTCTGGCCTCACATTACTTGGACTCTCATGCTGTAACCAAAAAACAAAACAAAACAAAAATCTTATGCAAGAATGTAGAATATACAGAGCTTCTTGTTCAGCTGTGCCTTTTAAACTTTTCATAGATAAAGAAAAATTTCTTTATCTAAGACACATCCGCAATATGTGTTTCTCCCCCAGTATTTATTCAATCCTCCAACCTCTCAAGTAATTAATGCTGTTGAGCCAGAATTTATTTTTTGTTGTTATCTGACCATTACTTTTGATTTATAGAGCAGGGAGGTAGCTGGATTTTTATAAGCTCACCCTACAGAACTGAAGATAACAAATGTAATATAATAATCTAACTTTTCTAAGATATTGCACTGAAGAAAAAGTCTCCAGCAGATTTCTTTATCTATAGCCACACACAGCACATTAAGGAAGTTTATCTTCCAATGCAGGCTGTACTACAAGAATATTTTTCAAAATTCTTTTATTCATTCCTAGGTTTCAGAACACATAAAGGGTGTTTTTTTTAAAAAAATAACAGTATGCATGCTCTCTAGTCATGAATTAAATACTAGTTAATGACTTCAAGCTAATTTAATTCAATCATACTATATTACACAAATATGAGTATTTTATGACATAATTTAGGGTTTTGGTACAAATATTTGATTTCAAGAAATCAAATTAAAAGAAAGTGAGAAAGTGACAGAATAGAAAAAAATAGCTATATTGAACATGAAATGCTGTATCTGAAAGAGTAAGTCTATAAATCAGTGGTATTAAAACAGTGACACTTCCACATTTATAAAAGATCACTGAACTCTAAACAGCAAATCTTTATAAACATATTAACAAGAAAAATGGAGAAAACAAAAATACAGCAGTGAGAAAAGATAAGAGCAACCTAAATACCACAGTGTGGAAAAGAATATATTTCACAAAGACAGGAGATGCTTTTGGAAAATTGGTTTGGATTTGAATCTGGACCTGACACATTGACACCATGGTGAGAAAGGCCTGGCAACGTCTATACCATCTTAGACAACTGAGAGACTTCAGACTGCCCCCCAAAACACTCAGAAATTTCTACTCCTGCACAGTAGAAAGCATCCTGAGGGGAAACATCACTACGTGGTTCGGAAACAGCACCATACGGGACAGACAAGCTCTACAGTGGGTGGTGTGCATCATCCGCACCAAGCTCCCTGAACTGCACTCCATCTACAACAGACATTGACAAACTAAAGCCAGGAAAATAATGAAGGACCCTAGCCAGCCCAACAACAGACTGTTCACTATGATGTGGTCAGGAAAGTGCCTCTGCTTCCTTGAAAGCCAACACAGAAACTAAGAGAAGCTACTTCCCACAGGCAATATGGATCCTAAACCACAAAACATAACAGCCCAGGACTAAATGCGAGTGGTTGCATACACATTTCACTGCATTTCGTACTGTGTATGACTGTGTATGTGATGAATAAAATTTGATTTGATTTGATTTGATTTGAATCTATGTTTGCTATATTTTCTGTCACAGACAGACAGATAGACAGACAGATACACACACACACACACACACACACAACATATGGACTTATACATACACTAACTTAAGATACACTTTTCTTTGATGTGGTGGAACATAAAATTTTTCCAGCCCATAGATTCATAAGTCAGTATTCAAAAGAAAAATCCTGCCAACAATTTAATCTAACAATGGGTTATTACTTACTCAAAGGAAGCTATATGAGGAAACAGCTTTACTTTCCCTAATGATGGGAATAGCTATATGACACAATGATTGTCCTCAGCATCAGAACAACTTTGTCTCATGTCTTACTATGTTATAGTCTGGTAAATGCAAAACTACTTTGACTGTTTATTCATTTATTTTAATTCACGTATGATTCTGGAATGCCTTAAGACTTAAGGCAGCTAGAGCCCAGCAGCCTCCCCATGTCACTACAATAGTGACAATAAAATCTAGCTAGATTTTAACAAATGGCTTTAAAAGACAATGAAATCTTTGTGGAATTTGTTCATCATTTTTAATTGCTCTGGAATCTCTATGGCATGCTTTGAATGCCAGCTATTAGGGAGGAATTGTGAACAAACATTGTCTCTGAGCTTCAGAATACATTAGCTTAACCATTGTATCACTGAGAATGTTTGGAGCACAAGGGCAACTGTTTTGCTGTGATTTAGTGGGTTTTTTTATGAGCTTTTTAGTTTTATCATTTATACCATCCTGAGATTTGCTGATAAAGTATGGTTATGAATATGTTAAATACAAAAGTAGTATGTTATTATTATAAGGAAACAATGAACAGGTAGTATTAGCCAAATTTTGATAGGTCAATACAAGCTTCATTTGAAAATTTTATATTGTACATAGATAATAAAATACAACAAAACAGCAAAATCAGGAAACTATAATTCAGTAGTGAGATCTATCATTATTTAGATATATTTCCAAAGTACCTGATAGTAGTTGATCTGGGTTTATGGGTTTATGGTGATATAATGCTTATGGATTAAGAATTAAACATGGAAATTCTATTTTGCTAGACTATTATTTCTATTCTCAAAGAAATTTGCATAGAATAGGCATTCTTATCCTACTACCATGTACTTTGAATACAGGTAGATATCTATTTATGATCCCATTTAACCTAAAATTTCCGTTGCTAAGCAAGATAGTTTTAAATAAGTTTTGACCCATTTTACAACCTTATTTGCCACAGTTGTTAAGTGAATCACTGCAGTTGTTAAGTTAATTGAATCTGGCTATGATGACTCCTCTGAACACTTCTCCAGATGCCTCTCAAGGTGCTAGTTTGGAGAAGGATCAGACGGTTCCAAGGATATCAGGGGGGGAGGCAGACAAGGGCTATGAGTCAGAAGTGGAAGAGGAGTGCAAAGGGAAGTGCCTGGATAGGAAGGCAGCTGAGCTAGAGACAGGAGAGGCGCAGCTGCAGCTGGGAATCCCAAAGGCTTTGGGCAGTGGTGGAATTCATTTTTTTTTACTACTGGTTATGTGGGCATGGCTTGGTGGCATGACTTGGGTTGTTATGTGACTGAGTGGGCAGTTTCTGTAAGCAGGGCAATAAAGATTAGGCTAGAAACAACACCATATTTTTTCCTGCCTTCCTTACAGGATTAACTTGTAAAGTGGAGAAAAACAAAGGAGATTTCTTTTAATAACCGGTTTTCCAAACTGCTTAGAAAATTTACTACTGGTTCTAGCGAACCTGCTAGAACCTGCTGAATTTCACCTCTGGTTTTGGGTGAAGAGGGCACAAAGCTTCATTCAGTGGAGATGAAGAACTGCCTCCTCCTCCTCCCAATATGAGAATAGTAGGGCTGAGAGGAAGTAAGCAGAATAAAAGTCAGCCAGGGTACTTGTAAGGAGGTAGCCTTGCCTCTTTTGATGGGCTGCACCAGAATGTGGTTATTTAGCTTAGCAAGAGGAGTAAAACAATGCTAAGAATGTGTCATTTCCTTGCTTTGTGTTCTTCAGCCATCATGATTCTTGCCTTGAACTTCAGGATCATGCCTTTGTCCTATGGACATACCTTGTCTTTGCATTGAAGACTAGTTCTGGCTTCTTTTGAGTAGCCTGTTCAACTCATTGGGGAGGAGGTTGGTGCTAGCAAAGGGAATTGCTGGTGAATATTAATTCAGTCTTGTAAACCTAAATAAAGTGTCCTAACACTCATGGTGTGTGTGTGTGTGTGTGTGTGAGTGGGACGGTACACTGGCTTTCTCATTGACTTTGTTTGTCAGAAAGTAACAAAAGCTGATCACATGACCCTTGGACACTACAACCATTATAAATACATGCCAATTGTCAAGAGTCTCAATTTTGATCATGCGACCATGAGGATGTTGCAGTTATAAGTGTGAAAAAGAACCCTAAATCACTCTTTTCAGTGTTGCTGTACTTCAGATGGTCATTAAACAAATGGTTCAAAGTTGAGCACTACTAACATCAGCTTACTTCATTGTCATATATCATTAAGAGATAGCATTGCTTGTCAATAGACTTGAAAGGAGCATTTGTTAGCTTTTTAACAAGTCACAAATGTTGTTTTCCACTCTGAAAATAGCCGATGAGAATGCTATTGAATTCCACTAACTGTTTATAGTGTTATTTTTTTTCTGGGACAAATGGAAAGGATGATTGCTGAATGTGAACAGTCAAGCTGAACTTCTACAAATTGTACCAGAGAGTAAGTTTGAATGGGAACCTTTTTGGAAGATCTACAGAAAGCTCAATTGATTGGCTTGGAGAAGAATGCACCCTGTTGACATTTGAGGATGCTGTACATGAGATACCTGTTGTGTGTGTTCTTCTATACTGCTCCTGGTAAACTTTCTAAAGCAAGTAGTGCGATTCAAATAATTTAACAACCAGTTCTCTGCCCCAATGACGATCTGAACCAGAAGTTCTCTGACCTGCTTAAAAAGTTAACAACCAGTTCTAGTGAATATGCACAAACTGGTTGAATCCAACCTCTGCCTAAAGCACATTATTATTTTAATTGGAATGTGACTTGATAGCTTTTTTTTTTGGGGGGGGGGATATCACACACATTTTTGTGTAATGTCTGATCTGAAAGGTGCTGTTTAAAAGATAATTGGACAACTGAAAAAGTGCTTGGATGAGAAGCATGATGTTTTCAAGGAAAAAACAAAAAAGTCCAATTGCATTTTGAACAACACCTTTGGGACAAACTATGACTGAGAATTCCCATACTCATTTTTTGTAATTACAAATTTCCAGCCCTCAATGAATAAGTACTATTTTGTCAGATAAAATTGAGTTTAATATGATAGGGCTTCATGTTGGATAAGATCAATATGAATGACATTAGGTAGGTCCACAAGTGATAGGAGAAGACAAAACAAACTGGGCAAAATACATTGGAGACACATTTCAGAAAAGAGACAATTTGGGCATGGAATTTCTAAATCCTAATCAGTGAAAATAAAAACCAAATTAAGGATAAATGCATACAGAATAGGTACATGCAATCCAGTTAATGATGGTTATACATGTTTTTCCCATAGGAGGCAAATGACTCTTTATACACTTTTTGGTTACTCTTTACATTTTTGGAATGTCTTGTAAGAGGGAACTATTGTAAATGTTTGGACAAGGTAAATGGGCAATATTTTGATGTCATTTCAGGTTTTGTCAAGAACATGATCACTTAAATCTATTAATTTTAATAGCATCTTAAAACATTTTAAAAGTTTTAAAAATACAGTTAGAGTTTAAATTAATATGTAAAAGGCGTATACAAGTTTGATGAACAAAAATGTAAACATTGGAAGGTAAATCACTGGGTTCTCATCCTTTGAGAATTAATGAGGTTAACTTTACATTTCAGCAGAAAGTCACCAACCTGAATCAGCTGTTCTTTCATACATCTGACACATATTAATGGTTAAATTTGACATCCATAATTTAAGATCTATTTCTCCCAAGAATGTCTTTGCCACCAGAATTTACTAAAATGATGTGGCTGTAACAGGTATGGTTGTCAGTTACTATTACCATGTAAAACAAAATGAAATTAACAGAATTGTCTAAATTACAAGTAACAGAACTAAGTGTAGAAATAAGCAAACTGTGCCTTCAGACAAAAGATCACTAAAATACTCATGATCAAAACGGCTTAATGGATGGGATTAAAAAACCCACAATCAACAAAATTCCATACAGCCCATTTTATTCTGTTACTATTCATTTTTATAGCTATATTAAATAAAAGAATGTCTTAAGGTGAAATCTCTCTCCCATCTCCCCACCCCTATTAAACAAAATTACAATACCATTTCTCTAAGTGATTCCATCTCTGGGATGCTATAAAGCAATGAAATAATGCCACTAGGTTGATTACATTTTCAGGTATGGGATACATTATGTAATGATTAACAGAATTATAATAAAATTATAGGAAAATCCACAGCTCAGTAATGGAATGCTAGTTTGATGCATACCCAGCTCCCAGCATTTTCTTAACATAGAAGTTCACATATATATATGGAAAATATCTTTTCTGAAACTGTGAAGTCTTTAGCCTGGTGTGTTTTTAAACCAATATTGATAAAGAAAAAGAACTTGGTTTACTCAGGCAATAATATTTAAAGTGATACAATGTTTATAGATTAGTAAGCAAACATTTTCTCAGCAGTTCACAAAATAGAAAATTATCAAATCCTGCAGGTTTGAAAACACATATAGCCATACACACTGATTCTTACTCCAATTAAGCAATAAGTAGTATTAATACTTATACCTGTACCATGAGTGGTCAGGAAAATCTATTTAGCAATACAGATTTGAAATATATTAGGAAGTGCTTGTAAAATACTTTTTCTCAGATACCTAAAAGGCACCTGTGCATCTTTGTGCACACACACATACTTGGGAATAAGATACTTATGGCTTGGAATAAGAGTTATGGGAGTTGTCAGGCTCTTTGACTATTTTTTTCATTGCTTGTTTAATATATGAGCACAATAGTGAGAAAGAGTTTCAGTATCCCCATTTCTCTTGACTATTGTTACCTTCTCATCTGGCTGTTTGACAATTACTAAAGCAACTCTTTTATTAAAGACAGTCTTTTAAAAGAGCAAAAAAAAAAAGGCTTTGAACTTTCCTGCTTGTGAATAGTTTAGGTTTCAGACATCATTAATTAAAACGTGACTTAACAGCATCTGGATCAAAACACCAAACAATAACCTAAAGCAACTGTCTAAAATTATCTTATTTATAATGAGAAAAGCTTATCTACTTCCCAAAATACAGTACTATATTTTCAACTTTAAGTTTTAATTTCTTATTTAAAATTTTAGGGGAAACCATAAGCCTTTCATAAAGCATCGGTATAAAGCAAGACCAAAGAATTGAGCTTGTACATTATAGAGTAGCTCAGGATGAAACACTTCTAATACATCTTTGACTTCAAAACTTCAGCCAAAAACTGACATTAATTCAGCACCACTGTTTTCCCTCCTTTTCAATACTCATCAAGCATACTGTTCCATAGTGAATTTGCATCCAAACTGTAGAGTGGAACTGAGGGAAGTGGATGATTCCTTGAAATCTGAGTTTGAAAACAGAATGCCAGCTGCCAATTCAATTCAATTTTTTATTGTTAATGCACAACATGTGTGCAGTGAAATTGAATGAGGACTCCAAAATCTGTGGGAAACTCCTATGCAGGAAGACTGACAATTGCGCTGAAGATAGTTCTTTACTATTTTGTGAGAAAATCAAAACTGGCATTTTCCACAAAATAGAAAAATACTTGTTTCCAGAACCTCGAGACCAAGTGCTAGACCAGGTCCTACATTGCCAAGAAAAATATTTAGGTTGCCCATGAAGGAAGCCAAACTGAACTAAAGGTGATCCTTGTTTTATTAACTGTAACAGTTGCTATAAAACACTGACAAAGATGTGGTTATCTGCCCAAAGTAATTGGAGAAAGGATGGGTGGCAAATAAATTTCATGATAGATAATAGATGATGTAGACAAATAAGATAAGCTTCTAGAACTCCAGCTGATCTTAATGCAATAAACTATCATTATGCAATCCAGTATCTTCATGGGCCATATGACAGGAAAATGTCAAGGCTACATCAGCTGGATTCCTCTCAGATGGCTAGTCTAAAACATACTGGCAATTCGCTAGGCAGCCACATGTATCTGTAAGTGATGTACAAGTTTTGGTTATGCATATCCTTCCACAATAATGTGACATTTCCTATTTTATTGGGATTTAGATAAATCCAAATAAAAGAAACCATTACTCTAATAGTTTCTGCAGTTATGCTGAAAATGCACCATACAATTGCACAATTTACCAAAAGATATCATTTTGCCTTATAAATACATTTATAAATCTGGTTTTGGTTTCTAGTTTGGTTTGGCTCTTTTGCCTGTTTTTGATCTCATTTTACAGAGTTGTCTTACCATATTTCACTCTATTATATACAGTATTAACAGTCATTTTGATTAACTTTGCGGCATGGTGGAAAAATACTACCAATGAAACTAAGTTTTACATTACTATTTTAAAGCTGGAAATATTTGACTCTAATAAAAATTACAAAATTCTTAAAAATAACAGAACTTTACAAAACAGTATTCCAAAAAGTACTTCTAGTGGTTGCAAAAATAACGTCATTGTAATTATACAAGGTCTTGATAGTGCCCCCCCCATTCACCCTTCAGATATCTTTTCAATCCCACGGTATCACATCTGAATTGTAAGAGATTCAAATATTAACATGTTAAGGAAACTATTTCTTGTAATTCTAATTAAAAACTAGTGAAATTAGATTAAATTCACACTTTATCTAATTGACATGTATAAGACAGACAAAAAAAATGATGCCATGATGACCAAGTAATATGTTATGACATTTCTAAATTTTTCACCTAGACCTTCCAGTTGGTAAACTATAATTCTCATTTTTGAAGACAACCCATTCATTACCAGCATTGTTAAATTACTCAAACAGAATTGCTTAATTAGGTAGCAAAATAAATCGGATTTTCTCAAGTTTTCATTTTCTTTTCTTCAGGGGAGTCTTGTCCAGATATTGTTTTACATAATGTGACACATACACTTTTGTACATCCCCCATGCACTCCTTTATTGGTTTTATGTTTGATGTAGTAGTCTTCATATAAATTTAACTAAAATCTAGTTGTATGGCATGTTGTATAACATGCATATTTGTGTTTTAATCCAATTTATTCCCACCCAATTGAAATTTCTTCTTAATTTTTTCCCTAACCACTGGATGTTTTTATTGGACTGATATAGATTGGAAGCTCACTTGATGAATGGCCCTAGGTCATTAGGTGAGCTTCTATGGTTGGGAATATAGTTGAACCAGATTCTGATTTAACATCTTGATCACTATGCAACTTTGGTTCTCTATACTGTTTCCCATTTCTCCCTTAATGAGAGAAATTTCTATATGCTTCAGGAAGCTGTATGTAAAGGGTTAACACTGATTGTAATATAGAATGTTCCATTCTGACTATAGAATCTTTTTATAACAAATTGTCATTCCTATAGCAACTTATAATTTGTTATATTTTTGGGAGTATAAATGAAGTATAAATGAAGCATTAACTATTTTTATTCACAGTTTCTATTAGTGATTGTTGTTGTTACAGTTATAATTTAAATACATATTATTCAAGTAGAAAAAAATACAATTCAGTCACGAGATCCAAAATTAGCATTTTATTCAGAACATTGGGGTCAGGGGTGTATCATTTATAGTCTGGTACATAATACAGAGGCAAAGCTGTTGTCAAACATCTTTCTGG
>JAEANM010001368.1:0-28231 GCA_017656035.1 Myanophis thanlyinensis
CATACATACATACATACATACATACATGAAATCTTAAGAAAGTTTGGTGGTCTTCTCTATGTTTTTGTGAACTGAATTCAAAGTTACTTATGCCCCCAAATCCATGTTTTTAATTTTGCAAAGTTTGGCTATGGACCCAGAAGGGCTAAACTGAAATTTTCTGGTGTGGACCATTTCTTTCTTTAGATGTTGATCTTTCAAATGAATGAAATGAAGAAAGAAAATATCCTAAACCAAATCATCCCAAATAAAAAGGAAGTATTTGTACTTTAACTGACATGGTCTGCAACATACCTGACCAGGTAGGATGAATATGCCTATTAGGCACCCTAAAAACAATCCCCTTCTCACCCCTATGGATGGTTTGTGTCTTCCTCAACCTTGGGTCCTCTACTATGGGTCTTGGGGTTTGAGGTTTCTGTGCTGAATCTTAACTGTTCCTAGCACTGCAGTCTTATAAATAAAGAGTTTTCTTTATGTTTTTAGGATCTGTTGGAATCATTCTCCCAGCTTAAGAGTCACAGCCCTGAGTACTCCCACCACTACTGGAACCACTTTGGCATTTATTTTTCATGTCCTCTCTAGTTCCTTCTTCAGGCCTTGATTCTTTTTCTGCTTCTCATACTCCTTTTCTCTCTAAGAGCTGTGGTGGCACAGTGGTTATAGTGCAGTACTGCAGGCTACTTCTTCTGACTGCCAACTGCCTGCAATTTGGCAGTTCGAGTCTCACCAGTTCAAGGTTGACTCTGCTTTCCATCCTTCTGAGGTTAGTAAAATGAGGACCTAGATTGTTGGTGGCAATATGCTTACTCTATAAAACTGCTTAGAGAGGGCTGTAAAGCACTGTGAAGTAGTATATAAGTTTAAGTGCTATTGCTAATGTTGATTCCTAATGTAGACACACACACATCTAACAGGCATAATTATGAAATCTCATTTCAGTGGATATATGATAGATGTAATTGTAGATACAGATACAGATATATAGATAATCACACACATATACAACACACATACACACATTCCATCCTGCATACTGAGAACAAGGAAGGAATTTGCCTTGTTCATGCTGCATCTCATTTTCTCTCTTGTGTTGCATCTACTAAGCTTCTGAATGCCTGTAGAGCAGTGGTGGAATTCAAATTTTGTATACTACTGGTTCTGTGAGTGTGGTTTGGTGGGCGTGACTGGGTGGACATGTGACTGGGTGGGCAGTTTCTGTAAGCAGGGTAATTAGGCTAGAAACAACACCAGAATGTTATTTTCCTGCCATCCTTACAGGATTAACCCTGTAAAGTGGAAAAAACCAAAAGGAGATTTCTTCTAAAAACCAGTTCTTTGAACTGCTAAGAAAATTACTGCCGGTTCTAGCGAACCTGCTAGAAGCTGCTGAATTTCACCTCTGCTGTAGAGGGCTCCTTTATCTTGTTGTAGGCAGTGAATGAAAATGAATCATGGCACCAAAATAGGTAGCAAGGCAAGGTCTCAGATTAATAACATACAAACCTCTAAAACCCAACAAGATGACCATAGACATGTCCCTGGCAATGAACTTAACACCTTCTACACCTGGTTCGAGACCACAGTAAAATGGATCCAACAATACTAGCAACGCCAATGCTAGTGACACCAAGGCCTGCAGACCAGAAGAGAATACCACCACCAGAATCACACCCACCCTCTCTGAGCACGAAGTGAGAGTGAACACTCTCTTCAGGAGAGTGAACACCAGGAAAGCAGCAGGTCCAGATAGTATCCCAGGCCGCATCCTCAAATCCTGTGCAACTAGCTCCAGTGTTCACGGAGATATTCAATCTCTCCCTACTCCAATCAACAATCCCCACATGCTTTAAAGAGTCCACCATCATCCCCATCTCCAAGAAACCACATCCTACCACCCTTAATGACTATCACCCCTAACCTCTATAATAATGAAATGCTTTGAGAGACTAGTCAGAGACCTCATCACTTCCTCACTACTGGACACTGGACCCCCTACAATTCACCTATCGTCATAACCACTCAACCAACACTGCCATCTCTCACCTCCTCCACACCTCCCTCACTCATCTGGACACTGGGAAAGGAAACTATATCAAAATGCTCTTTGTGGACTACAGTTCAGCATTCAATACCATAATCCCCTGACCAGCAAGCTGAAACACCTGGGCCTTAGCCCATTCCTATGTTGGTGGATCTCCAACTTTCTAACTGGGAGACCACAGGTCATAAGGATGGGCGGGCATGTCTCAACCTCACTATACTCCCTATACATGTATGACTGCATGGCCACTACAGACTCCACCACCATCATTAAATTTGCTGACGACACCATTGTGGTAAGCCTGATCTCTGACAGCAATGAGATGGCCTATTTAGACAAGATTAGGTACCTGGAGAGCTGGTGCCAGAAAAAAACCTCCTACTCAACACAAGCAAGACAAAGGAGTTGATAGTGGATACAGCACAAAGAAGAAAATGACATACCAGACCCCCATCATCAACAAAAGCACAGTGGAGAGAGTGGACTGCTTCAAATACCTAGGTGTCCACATCACACAGAAACTTACATGGACCCGACACATCGACACCATGGTGAGAAAGGCCCGGCAATGCCTATACCATCTTAGATGACTGAGAGACTTCAGACTGCCCAGAACAGCACTCAGAAACTTCTACACCTGCATAGTAAAAAGCATCCTGACAGGCAATATCACTACATGGTTCGGGAACAGCACCATACAGGACAGGCAAGCTCTACAGAGGGTAGTGCATATAGCAGAGCACATCATCCGCACCAAGCTTCCTGAACTGCACTCCATGTACAACAGGCAATGTCAAACTACAGCCAGGAAAATAATGAAGGACCCCAGCACCCCAACAACAGACTGTTCACCATGATGCAGTCAGGAAAGTGCCTTGGCTCCCTGAAAGCCAACACAGAGATACTAAGGAGAAGCTACTTCCCACAGGCAATATGGACCCTAAACCAAACCATAACAATCCAGGACTATAAAGTATTCCCATAATCTACCTCTCTCAATCACTTATTCTCCCTCCCTGTCTATACTATTCTCTTGCCCTACTATCTACAATCGTGAGCGGCCGCATACACGTTTCATTGCATTTTGTACCTTATATGACTGTGCAAATTTGATTTGATTGATTTGAGCTGGTCCCCTACCCTGATGGCTGAACTTTAAATATGATTGCCATCCCTTGATTGAAAATTTTTGAATCACTTTGCCTAACACAGAGCTCCTGGTTAGAAATACGTATTCTCTACCAAAAACGGTGTATATATTATTTCAATAACTGATAAGTCAGAAGCAAATGATTAAGTCAAATTAAAGTATTATCTGCAGCGAGTTAACCGGGTTACAATATTTAACAGCTTCACCTGGGTTATGAAAATTATTCAGCTAATAATTTTAAAAACAGCAAGGAGGGAACGTAAGTAATGTAGAACTTAAAGAAAGAAAATTTGAGCTGATGTGAGCTGGGGCTGTGAGTTTTCTTCAGTGGTTCAAAATTCTTACAATCAGTCTGATCTTGCATCAGATGAACCCTTCTAAGACATAGCTTCATTGTTGGACTCACTTCTTTTACTGTAACAACTACTTATAACTGACCTTATAGCAGGGGTCCCCATCCCTCTGTGGACCAGCACCGGGGTGTGACATGCCAGAAACCCAGCTGTGCAAACAAGCAAAGTCCTATCTGTGGGATGCAGGCAGCACACAAAACCATGCCAGTGTATTATAGTTCTGCTCAGTCAGAAGAAGGAATCTAGAAGAAAATGAGCGATGCCACAGGTGCTACCTCTGCTTTGCTGAAGCATGAAGAACAGCCCTCAAAACTTCATTCAGAGCGTCACCAAAGGGGTGGCTGGGATCAAAATGGCTGGGAGGAGAAGGCTAGTTTGCAGTTCAGAAAGCTTCTGAAAAAGCTCAAAAAGACTACTTTGGATCTCTTTTTATTAGAATTTGAGTCAATGGCTTCATTTGCACTGAGCGAAATCAAAAGTAAAATCCCTGTAAAAGTTGGCAACCCCCAGATGTTTGACATCTTTGATATTTCTAGGTGCTCTCTAGGAAAGATTGGGTTGCTCCTTAAAGGAATCTCTCTTCACTCCTTTGCTCAAGATGCAATGAATCCAGTAGTCTAAGGCAGAAAGATGAGATGAACTCTTTTCCATCTTAGCATGAAGTTTGTTTTACCAAGGCTTTGTAACACATTTCTACAGCTAGTCCTCAACTTACAATGGTAATTAAGCTCAGAATTAGGGTCATAAGTCATGCTGGTTGTTAAGTTGGTCACCACATGGCCATGCCTGATTTTACAAGTTTTTTGCAGCAGTCATTAAATGAAACATCACAATCATTAAGCGAATATGATGGTTATTAAGTTACTCCAATATCCACAATGGGCATTGTTTTTGTCCAAAACTGAAGTAAATGCCGGTTTGGGGCAAAAAAAGTGTCACTCACGATCACATGACCATAAGGCACTTCAAATATCTGCCAGTTGCCAGGTATCCAAAATGCAATCATGTGACTGGGGGGGGGGGAGGGAGCGTCCATCGGAACTTTGAATCCAGGTCATAAGGAGTCCAGGGGAGGTCTACTGTAATTTTGAATGGTTGCTAGGCGACCACGTATAAATAGAGGATTACCTATAATGTGAGTAAGGTTTAGAGAAGGATTTTTTTTTTTTATAAAAAAACAAAATGTCATGCAGATAAATTACAACTTATTTGTTCAGAATATCTGGGAAAATATCATGAATCTGGCAAAGATTACAGGGCAATTAGTATGATCAAAAGGCATTATCGCATACTTTCATTTTCCATAACAAATATCAAAAACTGTTAAATATTCATGACTATTCTTCATCTAAATCAAATTGTACACTCCTTTTTTTAATCCAGTTATGTGGAAGTCTACACCTTCTTAAGGCAGTCCAGCAAGACCAAAATAAGGGACAGTGGCTCCTAGTATTAAGTTCAGAAATCCATAAACATGTACAATTTTCAAGGAATTATCTTCAGGTAGTCCTCTCTATTTATAAACGGTCACCTATTCAGATTCATGATATTTTTTTCAGATATTCTGGACAAATAAGTTATAGTTTACCTGCATGACTTTTTGTTTCTTATAAAAAATCCTTCCCTAAACCTTACTCATATTATAGGTAATCCTCTATTTATACGTGGTCGCCTAGCAACCATTCAAAATTACAGTAGACCTCCCCTGGACCTGGATTCAAAGTTCAGATGGAAGCTCCCCCTCCCCCCTAGTCACATTTTGGGGGAAAGGGCTGCCACTTTTACAGGAATTTTACTTCTGATTTCACCCAGTGTAAATGAGGCCATTTACTCAAATTCTAATAAAAACAGATCCAAAGTGGTCTCTGAGAACAAACAAGTTTTCTGAACTGCAAACTACCCTTCTTCCCATGTGTATGTACATACATACATACATACATACATACTATATATATAGTTCTCAACTTACAACAGTTCATTTAGTGATTGTTCAAAGTTACGACACTGAAAAAGTGACTTATGATCATTTTTCACAGTTATATATATATTGTGATTTCAAATCTTTTTTCTCTAACTTCCTCCCTAACAGGACTTGCTAACCCTTGCAAGGCTGGCAAACTCAGGAAGCAAGAGTCACTTGGATTTCTTGAAAGTGCTTTATTGCTTGGAGCATAATGTACTAGAATCATGAAAGCCTGTCAAAGTAATTCTCCTGCTCAACTTATACCTGGTGTAATTAAGGCAGAATTGCTTTGAGTCTCTTTCTGATGATTCCCCGCTCTCTGGACTGAGATTTCCTTTCTTCTTCCTCTACTTTCCCAGAGTCTATAGACTGGTTCTGTCTTCCTTTTTTCTATTTGAAAACACTTGCTATAATTTGAAAATGGCTCCTCTTGTTGCATGATTGTAATATTTATTTACTGTAAAAAACAACAGTACCATCATTTTTACTGCCAGCTATAAATCTATGGCAAACATTTGCAACCTCTTATCTTACAGTTAGGTTGTATAACTGTTTCTGATTCTCCAGTCATAATAGTAGTTGGATTTTCTTATGACTAGCAAAGCACAGGATGGGTGCAGGTGCTAAGTGTGTATGCAGCTAGTGTCAAGGGTGTGTTTTTTATCAAAAACTGCCAGCAGAGAAATGAGAGCAAGGTACAGGAGGGGTGAGCACACAGGCGGAATGGAGGGAGAACAGCAAAATAAGCAGGAACAGGGTTGTTGGGAAAGAAGGCATGGGAATGTATGAATGCACACCATCTTTTTCAAAAGCTGAGGGAGAGATAGACATAAATAGAACCAAGCAATCTCTTCTAAAATACAGTACTGAAATCTTGGAATTGTCTGTTGAGGAGAAAACAGTGACAAACTAGCATCGCAACCATTGCAGTCATCAAAAGCAGAAGGCTTGGTGCAAGCAGCTGGACTCAAGCAACTTGGGAATGACTATGACATTATTGATATCCCCTCCTGGTGGGGCAGGCATAGCTGCAGCTCCTTTTGCACAGCTGGTGCAGGGAAGAACTAGCCAGTCTGCTGCAACCAGGAGACGATGGTCTGTTGTTTACGAGTTTGGAGTGGAATGGAGTCTCCATGCTAAGATGGTGGGGGTCATTCCTGCTTCCTGTTACTTATGCTGGGAAAGACCTCTTCAGGATGGGAAGCCTCAAGAGGTTTGGCAATGGTAGTGCCTGGCCTCCCCTGATCCACCTGGGCCTTGGAGCCTGCTTCTTGGGCCACAACAGGTAGTCCAATATGATTGAAGGATTCTGAGTTGAAGGAAACTGGCCTATTAGGATATGTTCAAGAGCCAACACCTGCTGACAATGATCCACAATGTGAAATAATTAGTGCAAGTATCTGAAATAGAAATACTTTTTAACAATTTCTGATTATAATCAGAGAAATAGTATAGATAGATGCTAGAATAACAGAATGAGAGAATAACCTAATTGGAAGAGACCTTGGAGATCTAGTCTAAACACCTGCTCAAGTAGGAAACCCTATACCATTTCAGACAAATGGTTGTCCAATCTCTTCTTCAAAACCTGTGGCGTTGGAGCTTTCATAACTTCTGGAGGCAAATTGTTCCACTGATTAATGGTTCTTATTGTCAGGAAATTTCCCCTTAGTTCTAGACTGGTTCTCTCCTTGATTGGTTTCCATCCATTGCTTTTTGCCCTGCCTTCAGGTAGTTTGGTTGACCCATTCTTCTTTGTGACAGCTCCTTAAATATTGGAACACTGCTATATGACTGATTATTGACAATGCATTTAAATTCAAAAGATCTGGTAACATTGTAAAAAAAAAAGCTTATTTTGATTAAACAAAACAATTCTTCAAAATAATTTCACTGCAACAAATATAGTAGGATGTCTGACTCCTTGTTGACTCCGGATAGCTTACAAATAAAAAAGAAAAGCAACAACTGGATGTACAAGTGAAATAATCAGAAAAACAGTACACAGAGTCATAAGATTAACAATACTCTATGTAGAAGTGGTTTAATCATAGTTTCAATTTTTTGTCTCTCTCATTCTCTCTCTCTCTCCACCTCTTGCTGAATAAACAAACAAATGTAATTTATTTAGACCTTGCTAGGCCTATATAAGGGTGCTAGTTTTATTATTATCTTAAAACTGTATTATTTGGAGGGTCTCTGACACTGAATACCAAATGCTTTAGGCAACCAATGGAAGATAATCAATTTTTGTTTACCATATACAACAAAGAAAAGGCTTATCACCATGAGGTTTAGAAAGCTACATTGCTAATTTTTTAATATGATCAATGGAATCTTATGGTCTATTATTCCACCTCCATAAAGCATAAAACTTCATTTGCTTTGTGAAACTAAAATGTAGACTTTTTTTGTACCTCTGTATCAAAAATACACACTTGGGTTCATTTGTCAACCAGCCTTATTGATTTTATAATGTGTATTTTCCCCCTCTTTATTGAAAAAGTGCTCCCAGGTTTCAGATTATTTACACAGTGTTGATTATTCTTTGGAGGCAAGCAAACAGTTTCACCATTTGTGAAAGACACTGAGTGCAGGTATATGAATCTTTTAGAAATGTTTTCCATCATGCTGGTGGAAATCATGGCTACTGATTAAATTACACAAGTTTTCCCAATTAAGGGGTAATACAATTCTTCTGTTGAGATTTCAGACCCAAATACATTAATGTGAAAAGGAGATTCTACCTGCTCATTATGCAATTATTATATTTCTTTTTAATTCACTTTTATTGCTAATGGAAGTTTTCATAAAGCCCCAATCTGATTATCTTCTGTGTTATTTATGTGCTGGTTTCATTGATTCAGGACCAATATGTTATAAAATAATCTTCATTTTATAATAGCCAAGGAATATAAACAAACCACAGCTACATTACAAGAAAAGTATTTTTATGCTTGTAAGGTAGGTATCCTATAAATAGAGATTATTCTAAATCACAAAGTTTGTGATATTCTAAGTCTGAAGTTAAGTAAGTATAAATAGTTCCTATGAATGCTGTAATAATTAGTGATTATTTTTCCTTTTGAGATAGCAAGTGGATTTTTTTCAGATTTGAGCATGCCATATAAATCTATGAATGAATGAGGAAATTGGCTGGGAATATTATTTTTGCTTCAGTTAAAACAGTGCTGGGTTTTCATTCCTATTTAAATTAGAATCATACATATTCTCCAGTCTAAACTTTTGATTTGTCTAGTTAGAGATTGTATTTTAATGTAAACTCCAATAATGAAGTTTGGAACGAAATGAAAAACTGGTTTATGAGTATTTTAATTTGCTATATTTCAATATCTGTACAAAGAAGCATGATCCTTATATCTTCCCCTGTAATCTTAAGGCTGTGCACAACAGAGAGCATAAGGAGGGAATTAAAATCTACAAAATTGTGAGAAAAGTGTATGATTGAAGTTCTGTCCTTTAGTACATGAGATGATGTCATCCATCTGTACAAAGTGGGTGGGGTTTTGAGCATGGCACTATTCCCGCCATCTGGCAGTTTTTGACCCTTCTCTTGATGCCAATAGCGGTGAAGATTTTTATTACGATTTTGAATTCTGCAACCTGGTTTTAAAGCCATGTCCAACTGGACTGGCCAAGGCCTGCTGTTGATGCATCTAAATAAAGTTTTTTTTGTGTGTGTGAGAGTAGAAGGCTCTACCTGTTTTGAAGGAAGTGGTAGTTCATCCTCTCCTTTAAAAAAACAACAACAAAAACTATTGTTGGTTCCAGACTCATGGTTATTTTCATTCAGTGTCCAGCTTTTCCTTTTTAGGAAACATTGCAATGTTGAGAAGATGATTGAGAAGATGGCTTTACAGCTCCAAATAGTCCTGGAGGGAAGTGATATTTAGGATCCTTTTCCTTTGGGTTTCAAGTTAAGATATCATTTTTTGTGTTTGTATATGACCTCTGGAAGACTTAGAGTGAGCGGGCTGTATTTGCCCTGACCCTCCTAGATTTTTCAGGTCGTTTCAGTACTATTGATTGAGGTATCTTTCTGAGCCTGATTAGCAGGTTGAGAACAGGGAATACAGTTTTACATTGGTGGTACTACTTTTACCAAGGCTGGTTCCAGTTGTTGTTGTTAGCATTGGGGAGAAATATAACCTTTGTTTTTATAAGATGTCCCAGAGCTCAACTTTCTCCCCAACTCTTAGTTAAGCTTCTGAATAAAACTGCTGGATATAGTAAGGTCACTCATTATTACAGAGTTAAGTATGATCATTTTGTTATTGATACTCAGTTGTTAGTTTCCAGTGTCAGGAAGCTGTGACATTTTGGATAGAATCCTAGTAAGACTGAGTACCTATGGGTTTTATGGCTCTATAGATCTGGAAAATCTCCATCACTAACATTATATGGGGTTCTCCTTAATTTGGTGCATTTTCAGACTTGTGATTCCTATTTGAGGAACAGATGGAAGCTATGGCTTTGTTCACCAATAATGTCATTGCCTGACTTAATTCTATATTGCTTCTCTCCTTGATTAGTTTCCATCCATTGCTTCTTGTCCTACCCTCAAGTACTTTCGTCAATCTAGTCTCCAAAACACCTGAGGGCAGGACAAGAAGCAATGGATGGAAACTAATTAGGGAGAGAAGCAACCTTGAACTAAGGAGAAATTTCCTGACAGAACAATTAATCAGTGGAACAACTTGCTTCCAGAAATTGTGAATGCTCCAACAGTGAAAGTTTTGAAGAAGAGATTGGACAACTATTTGTCTGAAATGGTATCAGCTTTCCTGCTTGAGCAGGGGGTTGGATTAGAAGACCTCCAAGGTCCCTTCCAACTCTGTTATTCCATTTGTGATTCTGTTTGTGACTTGGGAAATGCTGCTTATACTCATGCCTTATGTGCTGTATAAGAGGTTGCCTTTAAAAGGTATTGGAAAATGTAATTTGGTCCAGAATGCAGCAACTGAAAGTATTTCATAATTTTTATATTGTGGTTTTATCTATTTTTATTAGCTTCCTAGATTTATTTAATATGATTAGATTTTATAAATGAATTAATATGACAGATCTTACTGTCAATTTTTCATAGAAAACATATTTCATAGACATGAAAGTTATGGGGAATTACTAATGCACCTAAATAATCCCACACTGAAGAATCGATCTTGGAAATGAAATCTCCAGTGGAAGCCATTTGCCTTCTGCAGCCCTTCGCATTAAAAACAATGAAACAAAACTTAATTAATTCATTAAAATAAAATAAGATACCCACTGCATCTAATAATGATGCTCCATTTAGATGGATTAGTCATCTGTTGCAAATACCCATTGATCATGACATTTGAGACTGCAAATTCATTATAACTTTTGTCACTCATATACTGGACTTCATTTTTTTTTTTACTACAGTCTATTTATTTCTAAAATATAGATCCTGACTTCTAGGATAAAAGCCACCTAAAGCACACAATATCAATATAATATTCAGGCATTAAAAAAAGGAGAAGGTAAAATAATGCATAAGATCATATATGGTATTAAAAAGTCCTGGCAGGATAAGAATTTTCCAGATGCAACAGCTTCAGAAAATGGAAGCTTTAAGGTCTTTTGTTGTATGAAGAAGAACAGCAATGTTCTTCCACAAAAGTTATGGCCCTTAGTATTCCCAGTAGGTCAACATATGTGAGCAAAAGTATCACACATTCAGAATCCAAACCCAGCAATGCCTAGAGTAACCCATACACTGTAGCTCTTTATGATAACTCATCTGGTTTGACTGAATGCTCTTGTATTTCTAACTAGGAGCTCCAGATGAATCTTTCCCAGATTTTGTCTCAGGAAACTTCACTCAGCAACCATTTTTTTAAAAAAATCCAATTTCGTTTCTTAGCCCTTGTTCACACAACTTCTTTTTATTATGTCATCAAAGACTGAACATTGTACAGACAGGAAATTGACCCAGTCAGTTAACTTCATGGAATCCTATTTTAGTTCAGAAGAGATTCAGTTTTATTTGGGGTTAAAGTAAATCTCCTTGGTCAATGATGACATGTGACTTGTTGTTTGACTGGCTTAACTAGCTCTTACCTCTTTTGAGATGATATCCTGGAAAGCTCTAAAGAAATTAGCTCTCTCTAGGAACATTGTGTCTATTGTCTTCCTTCTTGGGGAGACTGAAAGAAAATGAGGAATAATGGATAAACAAAATCCTCAGAATATGAGAGGGAAGAATAGAGATATATTAGCAGCCCCACCACCATCACTTCCTTTGTTCTGGATGAGGCTATTATAGAAGTGTATTGTTGATGCACAAAAATGAGGTGAAACCATAATCTGGGAGTGGAAATGTATTAGGATTGTGAACAGTTGACTCAAAGAAATGATTTTTTTACAGACAACAAATTTGCATGGAGTGTATTTAACAAAACATATTGAAGTGAAAAGATTACAAGAATTACAACATTTCCCATTAGAACTAAACTTCATTAGTTGACGAAACAGAAGCTTCTTGTTTGCTAACTCTACTCTTCTATAATCACTCTTGTTAGGTAAAGCTCTTGATGGCTTTTCATTGTCAGGAGATAAGAGGTATATGAGAAATGATAGAGAAAATCAGTAAAAGGTAGAAGACTAAGGTATCTTATTGGGAAAATTGGGTATATAATTGCAAATTAGAAAGGTAGAATTAAAAACAATTATTAATTTTTGCTTAGACACAACTGGGAACAGCAAATCCACTACTTAGCCTTAGAATAACTTTATTATTGCTTTAAATGTACACTAATTAGAATACATTAAAATGAAATTTCATTGCATGCTAAATGGAAAATCATGTCACTACAGTGAACTGCCCATTTGATTAAGTGATTTGTGATTTCACTTCCCCATTCTCCTTTAATTCTTCTTGTCACAATCTACTTGGGTAACATGGAAACATGGAAATGGCAATCATGTGACTTTGGAATGCTGTGACAATTGTACAGGTAGTCCTTGACTTATCAACACAATTGGGCCCAAAATTTCTGTTGCTCACTGAAACGTTGGCAAAGTGAGTTTTGCCCCATTTTACAATCTTTCTTGCCACAGTTGTTAAGTGAATCACTGTACTTGTTAAATTAGTAATAAGGTTGTTAAGTGAATCTGGATTCCCCATTAACTGTGCTTGTCAGAAGATTTCAAAAGGTGATCACATGACCCAGGGACACTGCAACCATCATAAATATGAGTCAGTTGCCAAACATCTGAATTTTGATCATGTGACCATGGGGATGCTGCAATGGTTGTAAGTGTGAAAAATGGTCATACGTCACTTCTTTTTCAGTGCTGTTGTAACTTCAGATGGTCACTAAATGAACTGTTGTGAGTTGAGGACTCCCTGTAAAGGCATGGATTGGTTACATTGTCTTACAACTTTGTAACTTTAAATGGTTGCTAAACAAGGCAATCAGTATACCATGATTATCTGTAGCATGTAGATTTGCATGCTTGGGTAGAATTTTAAGATATGCAAATACAAATACAGACCAGTACTGAGTAAAATGAAGTTGCAAGGAATTCAAATAGTCCCCAATTAATGAACATAATTGCGATTATGAACTCTGTTGGTAAGCAATGTAGTCATAAAGAAAAAAAAATCACATGACTGTACCAACTTGACAGCTGTTCCAGAAAGACTGATTTCTGTTATTAAGTTTATTGCATGTGGTTGTTATATATAATGTCAAGTGACCATAACTTGCGATTTCCTGCAAGCTTCCCCACTGACTTTGCTTCTGGGTAGTTGGCAATGAAGGTTGCAAATGGCAATCATGCAACCACAGGATGCTGCAACCACTGTAAATGCACAACAGTTGTCAAGTGCCTGAATTACTATTACCATTACATAGAACATAGAGTAACAGAGTTGGAGGTCTTCTCCTTTCTCAGGCAGGAGATCCTATACCATTTCAGACAGGTGGCTGTCCAGTCTCTTCTTTAAAATATTGTGCTGTGATGACTGCAGCTTTGTGGATCAGACATAAGTCTCCTCATAACTTTGAATAATTGTCCTCATAACTTTGAATAATTCTCCTCATAACTTTGAATGGCTATACATCAGAAAGTATTTTGATCTAATTCGTTACAGTAGGATTAATTTAATTTAATATCAAGATTTCTATACCGTCCCATCTCCCAAGGGACTCGGGGCGGTGTACAGCCAAGTAAAAAACACATCTAAACAATTTAAAACCAGTTAAAATTAATTAAATTAAGGCTGATAAAGTTATAAAATTTAGACAATTAAAATTTGAAATTTAAAATTCAACAAATTAAAATTTAACATCAAATTCAAAATTTGAGGCAAGAAACTTCAATCGTTTAAATATTTGTGATCATTCCTTGCTTTACAATTCATGATGAACTCAATTAGTTCCAGCATTTTCTCTCTTCTATACCCCTCACAGAGTCAAAGGGAGGAAAGGAGAATGTAAGATGTGAAATTATAATCCTGGTCTGGTTTTATTCTCTCAAATATTCCAATACTCCAATTTCCACCAGTACCATTCCATACCCCCCCCTCCTGTAGTTATCATTTTAACAACCAATGAGCAAACTTCTAATATACCCAGGAATAAATTTAGTTGCATGGAGAAGGCCTGGCTGCCAGAATAAGGGGGAAAATAACCAATTAATGTCAAATAGATTACTTTTTGCCTCTGCAAGAAAACATTTGTATAATTTTAGCCATGTAATTTAAAAACAGAAAGAGAGAGAGAAAAAAAAAACCTTCAATATCTTACTAAAGCTTTTTATCGTCAGCAAATAGGCACTGTTCTCTTTCCAGAGTTGATAATAAATGGAGAAAAAAAAACATACAGAATATTTTATATTCTTATAAAAGCATCCTGGCCTCTCAGAGTCCCAAACTGTCTATACACATGCACACAATTCATGTATATACTTTCTATGATACTTCAATCACTTTGCTGTGCATTTTGCTTTCACCTTAGGAATGTAAATCAATCACAGCTGGCACCACAGAATGTCTGAGATCACACTAAACTTTGGCTGAGAAAACATGAGATGACTAAATATAAACAACCAATACTTTTGATGACCTGAGTCACAAAGCATGTTGAAAATAATGGGTTGAGCATGCTGACACACAAGCTATCCAAATTCATTTTGGCTTATTTTAGCATGCAAACTCAACCAATGGGTATAGCTCCGACAGCAACAGCCCTTGGACTTATATATTGCTTCACAGTGCTTTACAGCCCTCTCTAAGCGGTTTACAGAGTCAGCCTATTGCCCCCCAGATAATCTGGGTCCTCATTTTATTGACCTCGGAAGGATGGAAGACTGAGTCAATCAGAATCGAATCCTGCAGTTATCCTGCAAAAACTGTGTTCTAACCACTGCACCATACCACAGCTCATGTATTTGTTTGTTTAACAAAGAACACCTTTTAATTTCCCTGGGAATGAGAAATTATGTGCAGTAAAACCAGCGTGCCAAGTATGAGTTGGAAAAGTGTTCACCTCAAAAAGAGCTCATCGTTTACAGACAGAAGTATAAATATAGTGATTAAATAGATATGGACATTTTGAAAATGATATGTGATTGAATTTAGAGAAATGAGATAGATAAAACAAGGTTGAGCAAAGTAGGGGAAGGGATAAAATGTTGAGACAATGTTGTTATAGTTCTGAGATATGGAATAGAACATCAAGATGAATATGCGATTGATCTTATTTCTTTATGGAGAAGTGATAATTCGGGATCTTGCTGTTCTAAAAAAAAAAGACATATTGTTTGTTTTTTGTTTGTTTGTTTGTTGTGGAAAATCCAATAAAATTTTATATATATAAAAAAAGAGTTCATCATTTAATCAAGCTGAAAGAAGATTTCTATTAAATGTAGAAATGCATCCGGGAAGCATAATGCAGCTTTATACTATTCTATTCTACAAATAGTTGCATATCCCTGCAGTGAAAAGGCATTCCAAGGATTTGATGCTTCCAGAAAACACATGGATCATGATGCATCGTGATGTGCAGCCAGCTTCTTTCGCACATGCAAGCAACATCACAGTTAATATACAAAATGGGTGTCATGGATGTTTTCTTCTTCCCAGGACATCACCTCTGCTACCATTAGTTATTGGACTTACAAAGGCTGCCAGGCTGGTGCATACCTTTCAGATTCTCATCATGTGCAAGATCTCAAATGTTTCCTGCTTGGTTAATGGAGAAGAAGTCAGCTATCCTAAATTACTAATGTGTTAGTAATTCTCTCTTGTTGCAAAATTTCATAAGCGTTGAGACATTGCTTGGGGAAAATAGACATGCCAAGGGCAATCATTTTCAACCTAGTTGGTATGTGCCAATACACCAGTAAAGAGATCTGATGGGTTAGTAGCTCATAAGGTTAGGTAGTCCAGACAAAATTCATTGTGGAAACAGAGTCACAGGATGAAATTCTGCATTGGTCAGATCAGATATCATCATTAAAACGTACAACACATTCTGTTTTTTCTTATTTGTTTTATTCTTGATTTATATACATTTTAAGAGGTTTCAATTCATTGGACATTTATTACAAGATCACATTCCTATACTTTCTAAATGGCCAGATAAGGTGTGTCAGCCTTCCCAGGTAAATCAGACAGGGAGCATGCCTAGATGTAAAGCTGCATTAAGAGAACCTGTCATGCCCATGTCAGAGTCTGAATCTGCAGGGGAAGATAAGCTGGAACAAGAGCTGACAGAGATTGAGGCGGTGGCTCTGTTGGCTTTGGAGGAAACTGGGGAAGGGCAGGGATTTCTGGATCAGAAAGGCTTGTAGATAGGGAGGATCAGGAGAGACAAGAGCTCAGGCGATGAGCAGGGACCACCCCCTCCTGATCCTAGAGCATGAAGAGAAAAGGCAGGAACAACACAGACTGATCCAAGGGAGGAGAGTGCCCTGCCCCCTTTCACAAGGCACATCTGGGGACTGAGATGTAAGGAGATGCCGGTGGGAGGTGCATTTGTCAGGAACAAGTGTTGAATCTATAGACCCTCATGTGCACTTGCCGACATCTGGAGATTACTGTGCTCTGTCTTGTGGGGCTTGACCAGTTTGTCTGCTTTGCTAAACTTCTCGCTCGGTTACTCTTTTGCTAAATCTTGCTAACCGGACTACTTGCCTTGGTTACTGCTTTGCAAACCTTGCTTATTGGACTGCAGGCCCTGGTTACTGTTTGGCTAACCTTGCTTACTGGACTACTCGCAGCCAGAGGCTGTGGAAGTTGCATGTGAGAGCTTTGCTCCAGGACTTGTAGTAAATGGGGGGGGGTGTTTGGGGTAACTTTGGAGCAATAAAGGGGAGTTAGACCTGTGGCTGTGTTGCTTTCGTGCCACTCCTCGAGTCATTGCGGAACCTTGCAAGTTTGAAGGTATAAACTTCTTCATCATTACTTCCAACTGCTTGAGCCATTAGGACAGAACAGCCTTAAGTTTCTTCTTATGACTGTAAAGTCACTGGGGTCTCATCCCTCACTTCTCTGATGGTTTGTAAGGCAGCAGCTCTTCCCCTCATTGCTCAAGGTTATCCACACAATCCATTACACAAGGTAAGGAGAAATGTGTGACGCCTAATACACAAACGCAGCACACCATTGTACTGGCAACCCTGAATGAATAAACCATTAAACTTGATTTAATGCAGGGAATCGTTTTTTCTAAATACAGTTGTGGTCATTAAATTACACAAAGGTCTCTTTTCAAAAAAAAACAAAAAACACGATGCGGTATTGATTGTTAGGTTCCCCCAATTTAAACTCTTACTCTGCGCACAAGAATTTGAGTGCAGTTAAGCTTTCTGCAATCAAATAATATAATACCCACAAATCAGAAAAAAAAAACTATTAAAGAGCTGGTTAGATGACAAAATGCAGCTGTGTTCTTGGCAAATTCCATCATTTGAATAATGAAATCACTCTGCAATTAAATGCGGCCGGGCATTTCTGTTTTCCTACTGATAAACATTTAACAAAAGCTCTCCTCGCCATTATCAGTTTCCTTTGCTTTTAGAATAATATTGTCATTCTCACTAACATTGTCACATAGGAAGTGGCCTTGATGCTAGTCAAAGACAGAAGGATATGCATGACTTAGCCTTATGTGGACCATCGGAATAGTTGGAGCATTTCGTAAAAGTGAAACAGCCCAAATGAAAAACACAAATTGTTGGACTATAGTAAGCACATGATGGAATAAGCTATCTGTAAGCCTTATCAGGTAGGCCAGACAGAAAACACAAACCAGATAAAACAATTCTACTTTAGTGTAAAGCTACATTAACAAAATGCTATAAATCTATACCTCTACTTACGAAATTAATTCGTTCCAGAAGCCGTTTCGTAACTTGAAAATTTCGTTAAGTAGAGACGCATTTTACACTATAAATGCCTAATCGCTTGTTCTTTATCTGCACCCTCGAAATATGTTTCGTATCTTGAAACATATTTCATAACTAGAGATGATATTTTCGCGAAGACGCGCTTCGTAACTTGAAACTTTCATAACCAGAGTCTTTCGTAAGTAGAGGTACCACTGTATATATAAAAATGGATGTATGTGTGTATGTTCCAGCATAGCTCTGGAACGCCTTGACCAATTTCAACAAAACTTGGTGCACAGATGATTTACTCTTTGGAAACAAATACTGTAGGGGTAAGACACCCCTAACACTCCTAGGTGTGTGAGTGTGTGTGTGTGTGTGTGTCTGAGCTTGCACTCATGGAGGTGGGTCAAGGGGAGCTCGGCAGAACGCAGAGGTAGCCTTGGTGATTGGCTGCAGTGGGTCACAGAGCAGAGCATGGCTTGATTGCCTGGGTCGGATCATGTGGTGTGGAAGCCGATGGTGGCAGTGGGAGACACCTAAACCTGGAGGCCATATTTCATCAGAGGATGAGTTGAGACTCTTGCCTTCCCTAATGGAAGGTTGGGTGTGAGGTTAAAAAGAGGGCAAAGTGAGAGGAAAGTTAACACTATAGATATAATTCATTCCTTTTCCTGTCTAATACAGGATTGGGATAAATAAATACATGGGCAATGCTAGATTATCAGCTAGTCTGAAAATAAAATTCTCCTGCTTTCTTCTATACAGCCTGAGGATGCTTTCTTAATCTCTTGTTCCATACCCTGTGTATGTGGGACGCAGTGCTGTCTCTTATTCCTAGGAAGCATGTTTTTATCCCTCTCTCTCCTAAGGTGTCCCCCCCCCCCATTACATTATCCAATCTATAATTCAAAGGGATTATTTGAAATCTCATGTCTGACCCACTGTATAGTGGGGATTCCAAATGAAATAACTTCCCCAACAGATAACAGTCCGGTCTTCACGCCATGTTTATATTCTAGTGGTGAGAAAAGACTGTCCCCGAGTTAGTTAATAAGTTTAAGGCAAGGATAAATGATATCTTGAACTGTTTTCTATGGGCTTTAAATTAAGAGGGAGATCATATGGCTTTGTGGGCTGTATTATACAAAGCCTACTCTAAGGATGATAAATTCAACCTCAACGCAGATTAGCTCTTTCAATACATCCAGATGTTTCTAGACAGAACCTTTTTCTCAGACCTTCAGAATGTTAAGTAAGGAAATAGAATGGATGCCTTTCTCCTTTTACCTTTGACCTCTCCATTTTTTTTACAAAGGAAATCCAAACTTGAACTATAACTATATTTATCAGAATAGGGTTAAATCATCTCCAGAATCAAGATTCTCCATGGCCTTTAATCTCCTTGGAGAACAAAAACCACCCACTTCATTAACCAGTCGACACAGAGCAGAATAGGAGAGATGTGGACACAACCAAGGCTTACATAAAATGAAGTGTGATCCATGGAATTCCCAAAGGTGCCTTTTCAGGAGGCCAATGAGCTTTCTTGTCCAGTGGCCTCTTGAAAAAGCATCGTTGGGACAACCATGACCTGGATGACTGAGGATCTACATGGAATTATGGCCGAGTTACAGGCTAAAGCAGTGGCAGTGAACCTATGGCACGCATGCCTGAAGTGGGACTCAAAGCCCTTTCTGTGAGCTGCCAGTATTGTGATGCTCTGCATCCAGAGGTGAAATTTAGCTGGTTCTAGCCAGTTTGGCAAAACCGGTAGTAGAGGTTTGGAATTGGCTCCATCCACCCGCCCGAGCCCCCATTCTTACTTATACGTGTGCTGTTTTTTTTACTCACCTAAATCAGCTGTTTTGAGTGTCTGCAGAGCCTTCTTGATGATCCCCGCTGCCTCTGGAGCCTCTAAACGTTGTTTAAAGTGCCGTGCTGCAGCGTGATGGATGTGCATGCACGTGCACCAAACCAGTAAGAAAACTGGTCAGATTTCGCCCCTGCCTCCCACTGGCCAGCTGGTCTTCAGCTCTCCATCCTTCATGCATGTGCAAGAGACTTGCAGTTTGGGCACTCGGTCTCTAAAAGGTTCGCCATCACTGGGCTAGAGAGTATAGCAGATACTGAATTTATAGAATCCTCTACCGGACATGGAAATGTATATCCCTCACTATTCAAAATAATTCAAGAGCCAGCTTCAGTGGATATTTAATTTAATTTAATTTAATTGACTGGATTTCTATACCGCCCCTCTCCCAAGGGACTCGGGGCGGTGTACAGCCTTCTAAAACAGATCAACAAAAGTTAAAACATTAATATTTTATATTCCAGGCAAGAGAAGGTTTCATCATGCCAGTTCTAACAGCATCATGAAGGCACTTGCTTTCTGAACAAGAAGTTATTTCCCTTTTAAAGGGATTGTATAAAATCAGCTCAAATGTTTTTTTTTTATTGCATTTCCCACTTTCACTACCTCCCTTTTAAAATACCTGACCTGATGAAGAGGTTCTAAAAAGTTGAAAACTTGCACATTGCTTTTTGATTCTCGGTTGGCCTAATAAAGGAATTGCATCGGTATGGGTTTTGAAATACCATTCCACATCATAAAGATGAAACGCCAAGCAAGAAACCCTTAAATTTCACCAATTTGAATTTATTTATTCCTGGGTAAGTTCTCTCCTCTCTCTAAGAGTGCTTCTCACCTCAAGGTTGTTGTTTTGCTTTCAAGCCCTTATCTCGCTCTTCATTTTTATTTTATTTTATGGGAAACTTTTTATTATTTCAGAGTGAAGTTTTCTCTTCATTGTGCTACACGCATCACCCACTGTCTCTAATATTGGTTTAAACATCTGAAAAGGCATTGTTCTGTGCAGATATTTTGTCTTGGTTTTATTTTGTTCGATGACACTTATCAAATGGTTATCCCAAGATCTCTATTGAATCTGCAGCATCTGCAACCGCATTCCCTTCTCTTGCTTTTTAATTTTTTAACTTGACTTTATTTATTTAAAAAGAAACACAACAGCACTAAAGGGAAGAGGGAAAAAAAAAAACAAAGACAGGGTACTACTGTGAAATAATATAGCTATGGACAGCATGCTCAAATAATGTTTTTTTTTTTTTTTTTAATTACAGATTTTCTCCAACATGTCCCCTACAACACGGTGGAAGCAATAGCTGGGTTTTGAAGAAGCAGGATAGAAACAGAATTGGTGCATTTGAATTTTGGTGAAGAGGCTTGGCAGCAGTATGGACACACACACACACACACACACACACGTATCATATTAGAGTTTTTATTTAAGGCACAAAATGGCCAGGTTGCAAACCATCATATTTTGGATACATTATGTAAATACCCGTGAGAAGTTCATAAAAAAGAGAACAAAAGAACAACCAGTAGAAAGTTGGACAACATGAGGTTATTAACTAGTAGTAGTTGTTGTTGTAGTAGTCACATCTGAAGAAAAGCCTTACCTATTTCCAGGTCATCCTCCATTTTCCAACCGTGCTACAAGAAACACAGTACAATATTTGCACAAGGTACTTAACCAAGTCAAATAAAGAGATGCATTTCCACAGCATGTTACTTTCTGCCTGGAGCACTTTTTCCTTGCCAGGACTCTTACTACACTGTGGAGTTCTATAATTCTACATCCTAGGATGTTTGCTGCTGCTACTGCTGCCTTCTTTGCAGCATGCAAAAAGTAATTTCTGTCATTGATATGAAGTTTGAACACAACGTTTCACGCCAGCAGCCGTGCATTCAAACTACCTACCAAGCAACATACAATATGTGGTCAAAGACATTCACAGGCTTACTTCCATCAGAAAAAAACTACTTCCAGACCTATTCGTAACACCTTATATAACTATTTTTAACATAGCTGTAACTAAAATGATACTTCAAATTATTGTAATATTTATAACCAAGCAAGACTCTTTTACCTGTATCAAAACATGAAAAGGAAAGGGGAAAAGGGTTTCTTTCAACTATTATTACTGATTTTTTTCCCCAGAACCCAAACCTGTCTTTATTTTTAACTCCACCTTACTGCATTTTCTTGAACCATTCTTTTAATAAGGGGTAGGATGTACTTTTCTGTTAAAAAATTCTTGCAGCAGCTTAATAAATTCCAAATTAACTCTCTTTGATCTGAGGCAAACTGCTCTTAATAACCTAAGGGGATTATCAAGGGATGTAAGGGTTATAGTCAAATGTACCATCAGCAAAAAATCATAATGCACACGTTGCTTCATAAAGCTTTAAACTTGGGATAGATGTGCCAACTAAATATGCTCAAAGGGAACTACATCTGTATAAGGTTGGGCAGCGCTTTTGATTCTGTACTAAACACACCTCTTGAATTTTTGTTGCACAGAAATTCTTGTCTGCTACTCTTTAAGGCAGCCATGTCTTTTTGGGATCTTGCTGACCTATTGAAGGACTGCAGGATCATACTGCTGTCCTTCACTGTCACTTGCCAAGAAAAGGCACAAATGCTATTTTTTTAAAAAAAAAATAAAAAATAAAATATTCCAGCAAAATATTTTATCTTGCTAGTCTATCAACAGTTTTGGTTATGAGTCATTTTTTTTTTTTTTAAGAACAGAGTTATAGGAGAAGATTGTGGTAACAGAGCAAAAATACATAAAACTTTAACATTGAAATTTAGTTTGCTGTATTTTTCTGGTATTGGTGGTGGGTGGGTAGTACAGAGATGATCTTCAACAGATTGAGACATGTTTATTGAATTATCTAGGTAAAATAACATACTAGCTGTTGGGTGCTTGATTCTGAATATGACACCTTTCACTTCATATCGTACCATGTATGACTGTGCATGTGACCAATAAATTTGAATTTGAATTTTCAGACTCGAATGTCCTACTTCAGCATGTTTATTTAGGAATATTAGGATTTCCTTTCTGAAACTGAGAGGCTCTGTAGCTGATTGAAACGTTCGTAACAATTGCAAATTACCTGTAGACATTTATATGGAGTTTTATAATAAGTAATTCCAGAGATGGAATTATGGTGGAATCTAGAATCTATTGTCTATTGAAGGAATTGAAGTCTGGTATATTAGGATTGTCTGACGGGTCTGGTGGCATCTCTCAGTTGAGTAACACGGCCTCAACCAAAGCTAGCTGGAACGAATTGCCCCCGGAGATCCAGACCATCACGGACCTACGGACCTTCCGGCGCGCATTAAAAACCTTTTTCTTCCAACAAGCCGGTCTGGCCTAGTACTATTGGAGATTTTCATTAGTTTTAAATTAGTTTTAAATTTGTAATTTTAATTGTTTTAAATTTTTAAATTTTAAATTTTATAATCAGGTTTTAATTGGTTGGCCATTAATTTAGTTAATTTGAATTGTGTTTTAACTGTTATTTATTTGTGTCCTTTTTAGACGGCTGTACACTGCCCCAAGTCCTTCGGGAGAGGGGGGCGGTATAGAAGTTGTGAAAATAAATAAAGTAAATAAATAGTCAAGAGGCCTTCCATAGGCATCATCTCTATTAAAATGCAGCTCTGAATTTAAGAAGAGCTCCAAATGATTGTTCTGCTTCCTGAATTCAGAGCTACATTTTAATAGAGGTGATTCCTATGGAAGGGTCTTGATTGACTAGTTTTGTTTGATGTGATAGTTGTGACCTACCGGCAACTGGACAACCAGATGTCTTTATCATACTGTAGTTATTACAATCTGCTCCATACAGCACAGCTTCTGAAAATACCTTCAGTTTAGTCCAGAAGGAGTGAGCATCGGAACATTTACACCAGTGCTCTAATCCTAGCACTGTTTCCTTTGGGTTTTTGGGTACTGGTTTTCCTCCATTGCTCATTACAAGGCATTTGTGGGAGTAGCAAAATTGACCCACTCTTAGACCCCATTAGAAACTGATTGTATAGATCATGCAAATGAGATCCATGGGGCCCGTTCTTCGGTAACTGCTCCTGTCTCATTGGAAAGAATGTGTGGTTGGATCTTAAGCTCGGCCCAAAGATTGAGCAATTTTGAAAAAAAAAAAAACACCATGGAAAATCAGAATGGCACAAGTGAAGGATTGATTGCTGTTTTTTATTGGATCGTGGTGTCTGACTTTTACCTTTTTGATCCTACCATTTTTACTACACTGTTGTTGTATGTATGGGTTTTTGGTTTTTCTTGTTTTAACCGCTCAGACACCAGTTCATTGTAGTGGATACAATTGTCTCCAGAAAACAAGTAAGTAAATAATTCTATTAAAATGCTAATTTCGCTAGCTTCCCACTCATTCCTAGATTCCCTTTGGGACCCTTTCTATATCTGGCTTATCCAAGACATCCTCTCTCTCTCTCTCTCTCTCTCTTCCCTCCTTCCCCCCCTCTTTCCTTAATGAGCTGAAGGCTCCTTGAACATCTTGAAAAATGTAAAAGGATTCATAGTGTGTCTGACAAGATAGAGACTGACATGAGTATGCAAAGTTTTAAGCAATGCCTGCCTGCAAGAGTAACTTTACCCATGCAAAACAGTTTTTTTTTCCTTTTCCCACAGCAGCTTAGACGTAAACTGCTCATCACTAATGATGCACAGTCTTCCTTAAGCAGTCTACTTTTCAACATGGGAAACTCTTTCAGGCCAATAAGCGGACTAGAAAAGTAGGTCATCTTAGGACTTCCATGTGGACGTTGTTACTACTCACATCCAAACTTTTGCTTTTTCTCAGAAATATTTCATTTTTATTTATTTATTTATTAGAATTTGTCAAACGATAACGAAAACAGGAATACGAGGATTAAAGAAAATGCAATGACAGGGATGATAGGCCCATTCATGCCCTTATGCATGCCCTCTCTACTGAGTGCTTAGGTATGATGTAAGGTTCACGGAAGTCAATTGGCGACTGAAACTATGAGAATTTGTAGCTAAGACAACTGAATAAGGTAGAATTTGTTGTTAGACAGCTCTATGACAGAAGTCTTTTTTTTTTTTTTACAGTTGAGTTTGGAACGATTTTCATTAAGTTTAAAGCGGTTGTCAGCGTGCGTATTATTGCAATTAAAAAAAAATCATTTACAGGTAGAACGTTACTGCATATAATTGTATATGCAATACCTAGGTCTGACCGCAAGAGGCATAGTTCTAAGTTATCCACACAGAGAATTTTGAATCTAGTAGCGTAGGGAATTCTATTGTGTACAGAAGAGTGCAATACTTTTTTCTCGTAAAGTACTTCTGGACCCACTCAATTGTATATTGACAACAAATCTATCATTTAAGGATTTTGGTGTTGTGCTAACTGACCAGTATGAGAAGAAAATGGCACAGTGGTCGAATACACCCAATTTTGGAAACGGGAAAGGGTATCAGAACTGGGAAATAAGGATGGTTGCTATAGACAACACATTGTATGCAATGCAACACCTCTGTCTCACCCACACCCATGTATACTTTGAGGAGAGTATGAACACAAGGCCATCCAGACTTAAGGTGATTAACAACAAGTGTGATTTCATCACCCTCATTGACAAACTTCGTAAGGTCTTGTAAGAACCAGTGTGGATATTAGAGCTGTGTTCATACAACAAAGTTGATGAGTTAAACTAGCATTTGGTGTTTGTACAACCTGTTCATCTTGGTTTGAATGAATCACTGATTTTAAAATGCCTTGGATTGGTCTGTGTATCCAGTCCATTTGGTTAGTTTCTGGTTTAAGGCAAGTGTTTCTTATCCTTGGTGGTTTTAAGATGTGTGGACTCTAACTCCTGGAATGCCAGCTAGGAAATTTTGAGTATTGAGTCTACAACATCTTAAAGCTGCCAAGGTTGAAAAACATTGGTTTAAGGTACTGCATGATCCCAGCAAATTTAATTAAACTGAATAAGAATCTGAAGTGTGAGGTGTGAACAAAGGCATTTTACTACAGGTCCTTCTTGAAAGACTGAGCCTGCAGTTGTACATTTAGCTAAGGTAATTCCCTATTCAATTCAGTCATGGACATTACTTAGTGCAGTTAATGTCTAATAACTTCATTGCCTTGTTTAGAAACTAGCATAAGTAGAGAGAAAATGAATTCTGCAACAAGCCAAAAGTTAAGCACTTCAGTTCCTGGACAGAGCCAACTAAATCAAGAGAAAAGAAATAAAATATTTAATTATTTAAAGACAAGATGGGAAGAATAATCTTAGGTTATAAAAAAGGATGAAACAAAGAAAGAAAAGGTGCTAAACGTGCTACATTAGATAAAGGAATATATTTCTTTAAAAATAATATAACCTGACAACTTTTCATTGGAAGCAGCTTGTAAATGGAATGAATATGTATTTTCTTGACTGGGATCTGATTTGATCCTGCACTCAGTTCTAGTTCAGTGGCTAATATTCCAAGATTTATACAGCGGTTCATACTCATTGCTTTATTTCCATTGCATTGGATTGCGTTTTAATTGGATTGTGGCTTTTCATTAATGAAGCATGCAAGAGAAGGTAGATGAAAAAACTATGCTGCACTATTGTTACACCTTAAGCAGAATCTTTACCTGTACAAAAATGAGATGAAAAATGTCCTGTTTGGAGAAACATTTTCTTGTGGTAACCCAAGACCGCTCAATTGTATGAGAAAGGATGTCACGGTAAGCGGTTAGGGGTTGACCTTTGCTTCACTAGGGTCAACAGGGCTCAAATGTCCTTTTTTATTCTCCTTCCTGTCTTCTACTCTAAGCAGGCATTCGGGCGAGACCTTTAGTCAACTCTTGACAATATCCTGATGCAGATAAGGGCACAAAGTCACTTTCAAAGTCCACAACTTATAAATGCTTAAGAAGGAAAAGAGGAAGTTGTAGTCCCTAGTCTCCAATTAAAGAACTCAGATGTCAAACATTCCCTGGTGGCGATAAACACATAAACAGATTTTAGGATGTAAGAGTGATATACGGCATCATCGGTTATAGGACAGAATTGACTTTCATTGTAACCGCTTGCTGTCTCCTTCCCACCCACCTCCATTGCTAAAAATATACCTTGCAAAAGTATACTTCCTCAAGTTCTTAATTGTTTAACTCCTTTGGAAGTGAGCTTCAAGAGATGCTTCATCTATCCCACATCAATTCATTTTGAGCATTATTCTAGCGAGAAGAAAATGTCAAGGCAACACTAATGGATCCCATAAGCTGGTGAAGTGCCTCTTCATGATTTGACAGAGACAATGCTAAGAATGCTTCTAAAGTTCTCTCCTGAAATTCTCTTCATAATTTAAAGGGTCAGTTATTCTGGGTTTTCATTTCTTTCTTTCTTTGTTTCTTTCTTTCTTTCTTTCTTTCTCCTTCTCTTATCTTTGGAGGGGGTGGGGATTTTTGTAGTAGGGAAAAGAGATGAGTATTTCAGTGAAACAAAGCACAAATGCTCAAATATTCTAACCTAATACAATGTCCCAAACAAAGCTCACTTAGAAATCTTTTTTTTTTTTTTTAAAGGGAGAGTTGTATAATGCTTACATTCTCGTGGGTAATGTAGATGAGAGAAAGAAAGTTACGAAAGAAACAACATTGAAAACGTGTGGCCATTCTTTCTCGGGTCTTATACGATACCTAGACATAGTAAGTCCTTTATAAACACATTTCACATTAACCAGATTAAAAGTGCAGCTTCCTGAAGCCCTTCTAATAATTGTTGCTGGTATATTTCTGTCTGAATTGAAATTTTCAAGATTAGAAGGGGGGGAGGAGAGAGAGAGAGGGAGGGCGGGAGAGAGAGAGAGAATAAGCAAAGTGTGTTACAACAATTCAGTGTAGTTGTAATTTAGTCATGCTGGAAAGTTATTACCTTCTCCAAAATTCAAACTAAGCAAACCTCAGATTACAGAATGATTATTTGGATTAAGTATTAATATCCCATGGACAATGCTCCAACACTAGAGGCTTTTAAGACGAGATTGGACAACCCTTTGTGTGAAACAGTATAGAGTTTCCTGTTTGAGCGAGGGGTTGGGCTAGAAGACCTCCAAGGCCCCCTCCAACTCTGCTAAGGAGGAGAAGGAAGATGTTGTTTTCATCCCACATTTATATTAAAAAAAGGTGCTGAGAATATCTAATACTCCTATCTCCTATTTTCCCCACAACCACAATGGTATGAGAAGTTTGCTGGGCTGATGGAGGGAATGGCCCCAAGTCACTCAGCCATTCATCCAGCCATTATTCTCTGCAGCTATTCCTGTACCCAATGCCAACTATGTGGTTGTGTTGCTCAGTGTGTGCTGTTCTTGTCTGCATCTTCCACTGTTATCTCTTTCCTTTCCTTGCCCTCACTCCTTCCCCTCCTCTCACTCTTCTTCTATCTCTTCCCCTT